>JAMZAV010004172.1:0-99383 GCA_024449915.1 Sweltsa coloradensis
GGCCGGGGCCCAAACCCCATAGCGGGCCATAAGCGCATCGCCGCTGCTGGGCCATCAGCTCAACTGATGGCGATGTTACAGCTCGCCATAAGATCGCCATCACTTTGTGCTACTTGGGGAGGGTAGGGAGGGCAGGGTTGGTGTGGTTCCCCCACGTCGGGGTCGTCTTCGTCTGTGTCATCGTCCGTGTTGTCATTGTCGTCGTCGTCGGGAGGTTGTCAAAGGGAGGGGAAAGTTCCCCGACGACGATTGCCAGATTTTGTTAATTATATTTTTTTGAATGAGAAATTTAGAAAGTTTGTAGCCGTTATCATTATGATATTATAACCTAAATGTTCGCACAAGAAAATGTTCGACACGGTGTCAAGATATAGGAGGGAACTATTTTATATATATTGTTTGATGTTGGCAGTCAAAAAATAAGTTTGGAGGCAAAAGGCACCACAAGGCAGTGACTTCATTGACAGAAGTCTGCTACTTTTGCTGTATATATTATTTCATTTTCTGTGCATTGTGTGTTTTTAAAAATCAATTTGACATCAATTGATCGAGTGTTTAATCACGACGACGTGAGAACTAGGGCGCTTCAACCGGTTCAGGTCATATGCGCCGCCTGTGAGGGAAAGTAAATTAGAAGAGTTAATGCATATGTTTTGGATGATTAGATTGTGTTCTAAGTGTATAAATAACAAAATAAATTGAAGATGAAGAAAGTAATAGCAAAATAAAAGTTATGTATGTAAATGAAAAAAAAGAAAAGAAAGAAATGTGTATGAAGTTAATTAAAGTTTGTTAAATAATTATTTTGGATGAGAAATTTGGAAAGTTTGTCGCCGTTATCATATAATAGAAGTTCTTCATAGGGATTGGGAGAGATCAATTGCGTGCGCAAGGCATCATATTTGGCACATTCTGCTAGCATATGATGTACGGTTAAAGGTGCATCACATGTGTCCATATAATCCTGTCAAATAAGAATTTTTGGAGGAAAAATTGCGATGTCGCTGAATTTTTTGAGAGACCTTCCTTAAAGGATACTTATCAACATACTAAGACTTCCCCCACAAACGACTGGAGCTTCGGCCGCCATATTGGAAAATGGCGGCCAAAAGTGTTTGTTATCGAATATCTCCAAATTTGTTTGAGATAGACAAAATATTTCAATGGCAAAATATCCCCAAATTTAAATTCTCTACAAAACAGGTGTCTTCTATAATTTTGGTAGGGGCAAAGGTTACGTCCCAAAATCGTGGTTTATATGTTGCTTTTTTGGAGTACCCGCTAATTTCCAATTTTCCCCGCCCAGCATCAAACAATGCCCGGGAAATCCGTAAAAAATCGATTTAAATACAAAAAAACTTTGTACGGGGTTCATGAAGCTTCCAGTAGTATTAAAAAAACAGTTCTGCGAAATCGGATTTTGCATTTACCCGGAATTTGGGTTTTTCCATTGTTGGGATTTTCTAAAAAAATGCCATATTTTACTGTCCATTATTAAGCACTAAATAGCATTGGATTAAAATTCTTTCCACGCACATTGAAATAACTTAAATAATGATCTGATTAAAACCAAAGTTTAAACCCAATATGGCTGCTAATTCCTAATATTCACAATATGAATACTGTTTTTCGTGCTGTTTTTACACTCTTTTGTTACATAATTCATTTTTGATGTTGTGGATATTAGGAATTAGCAGCCATATTGGATTTAAACTTTTGTTGTAATCGGATCATTATTTGAGTCATTTCAATGTGTGTAGGAAGAATTCTTCCCCCAATCTATTTAGTGCTTAATAATGGACAGTCAAAAGGGCAGTTTTGAGAATTGCCAACAACGAAAAAAAAAAATTTCCCGGGGTACATGAAAAATTCGATTTCGCAGACCTGTTTTTTTAAAATACTAATAGAAACTTTCATGAACCCCGTACAAAAGTCCTTTTGTATTTAAATCGATTTCTTACGGATTTACCGGGCATCGTTTGATGCTGGGCGTGAAAATTTGGAAAAAAACCTGGAAACTCCAATGAGCAACATATAAACCACGATTTTGTGACGTAACCTTTCCCCCTAACAAAACTATAGAAGACACTGTGTTTTGTAGGGAATTAAATGGGGAATATTTTTGCAATTGAGATATTTTGTCTATCTCAAACCAAATTTTGGGGATATTCGATAACAAAAACCTTTTGGCCGCCATTTTCCCAAAATGGCGGCCGAAACTCCAGTCCGATTGTAGGGGAGTTTTAGTAATGTTAATAGTTATATAAGGAAGGTCTCTTCAAATTTTAACGACATCGCAATTTTTTCTTCCCAAAAGTCAATATACGATCTTTTTGACAGGATTAATAGGGAAAAAACCTTTTCTCTGGTTTAAAAGATATCCGTGTGTTTAGGCGTGTGTGGCGTATACGAAGTCTAGACAATACCACCTCTTCTCTACGTGAGAGTCGAGACGTAGGTGGACGAATTTTTTTAGTCAATGTGGGCATCACACTACGCAATTTGTTTTTTTTGCAACACATCCCAAAATGCTTGTCGCAAATCAAACAATCTTTGCTTGTATCCCCTCTTGACATCTGGAACGGGAACTAGTTTGAAATCAACGTCCGCGACGCTAGGAAGCTTCCTTTTGCAGCCCAATCAGCGTGTTCATTTCCCTCTATGCCCACGTGTCCAGGTATCGAGCAAAACTTTATAACATAACCCAAAGAGTTTAGTTTTTTTTAATAGATTAATGTTATTGTGCCAATTATTTGAATACACGGTTAAGTGAACTGAAGAAAGAACACAAATAGTATTCTGACCTCCATCATCTCGCCTCTAGATTCGAGATTTTAATAACTCCAAAATTTTCCAGATAAATTTTTGAAGTTGTTTTGGGTTTTGAAGGCGGTCAACCGTTAGTTTCATTTGCGCCCCCCCTCCCGGTTAAAATAGTTTATTAGTTTTTTAAATAACTATATATAATAAAAGGGGGTTTTAACGAAAAGGGGTGACGTAGTTTTAAACGCATGATTTTTTGCGAGATGGATTTTTTCCCTTATACAGCAAGCAGAGTTGGGGTTTTTGGTTTTCCCCCCCCAAAGGTGTCCTCATTTCATCATAAAAACGTTGTGTAATTATAAACTTTCATAATCAGGTTGATTTAAGTACCTGACAACACTTTCCAAAAATTTTGATTGGGCTTGGTTTGGCAACTTGGTTGCCCTTACTACAAACCCCAAATTTAAAACCAATCTAATCCATGGCCCAAACCCCTTTAATTTTAAATGACGTTGTAATTTTGTATTTCCCCCAATGGGGAAATGTTTCAAAAAATTTAAAATTTATGTTGTATGTTTTTTTTGGGTTTTATGTATTTTTTTTTATAATCATTGTTAGTAAAATATAGATATTGATCTTCTTTAAATTTAAATTTTATTAATAATCAATATTTTTTATTTCAACAAAAAGGGGCTTGGTAACACTTCTAGATCTCACCACTTTTTTGCAGTTGGCCACTTTTATTTTCCTTTTTTTTCGGGTTTGGGCCCCCAAAATTAAAAAAAAAAAAATTGGCTTTTTGTAGGGGTTTTATCATTATTTTTTTTTTAGAACGAAACCACGGCATGGATTTAAGCTTTAAAGTAGAAGAAAAAACCCTTTATTAAAATGATTCAAAAAAAAATTTCTAAATCTTAAAAAAAGAAGGTTTGAGCATCGCAGTTTTAAATTATAACACAAAAAATACCTTTTTAAATTGTTTTCGACCCCACTCGTATGCACCCCCCCGTCAAAAAAAATAAAGATCACTTTTTTAAAGGGCTTTGTTTTTTTGGCTTCTCAATTTTACCCTTTTGGGGGGCCCACCCCAATCCATTTCTCCCCAAAACACAAATTAAAATAATTTTTTTTATATTTCCTTTTCCTCAGTTTCCCAAACCCATCAAATTTCCAACTGCCTTTTTGGTAAAGCACAATCCCACGAGATACTGCATCGGGGGCAAATTTTTGGCTTTTCCAAAAATATCCATTGAGGGCCCAAAAAACTGAAAAACTTCCAAACCCACCCACCCACCCACCCCCCCCAACTGAAAAGAAAGTATTATTAACGATCTTGACGCCCTCAAAAACCTTCTAGAGGGTCAGTAATCCAAATTTAAAAACCTTAAAATTTGGGTCATCTCATAGTAAAAAACCCCATCGATTAAAGTAATTTTGCGGGTTTTTCTATCTCCCAGGGGTTTTCGGGGGCGGCACACGGTGAAAAGGGTGCCAATAAAGGGCCCTGTGGAAATCAGGCGTTTTATTTTTTTTTTTTTAAAATGTTTTTTTTCCCCGCCGCTCAGCGAAAATGCCATTGTGGGGCAAAATTCCCTCTTTAGCCTGTATAACCACAACAAACCACCATAAGTTGCAAAAAAACCAAATACATAAAATAGAAAACAAGTTGTCATTCAGACAAAAGGGGAAAACATAGGGGAAGGGGAGCCGCGCGTGGTTTGGGCCCCGGTCGTTTCCGCGCCCCTAGATTAAAATTCTCTATACTTACTACCCAATGGGGTTGTTTTTTTATGAATACAAGCCATTTTTTGGGGCCTATTCTACCCTGGGCCCAGACCTTTTTGGGGAACTGAAGAACATGTTTCACTATTTTTTTTAGGGTTTTTTTCTCTAACCCATTCCCATTGGGTGGGTCCCCAAACCCCACAAAGGGGGTTGGGTTTTACCCCCTGGCTGGGGTAAGGGCACGCTCGCGCCGGGGAAACCCATAGTCTGCCCCCTGCCCGACGACCACTGCCAGAGCTCGCCTCTATTTTTCAAAAGATTACTCCCTCGTTGTTTGGGTTGATGTTTGCGAGACCCGACTTCATCTTTTTTCCTCGTTTTTTTACGATTACGAGCCAAGCTAGAGAGGAAGTAAAACTACTTTGAAAACAACGACCAGAAAAATTTAAGGCGCTTCAACGGGTAAGGTCTTTTTTTTCCCCGCCTTGCGATTTTTAAAGGGAAAAAATAGATTGATTTGTTTTTTTCAATTTATAAAATAAGAGTGAAAATATGTCGGTTAAAACAAATTTAAATTTTTAACTAATTAGTCCCTTCATAAAATAAAATATTTTTTTTGGGAAGTGTTTTTTAATTTTATAAAAAATAACTTCGGATGTAAAATCGAGAAAAATAAAGCACTCCCGTTTTAAAAAAGCCCCTTCGTGAATTTTTGAAATATTTTAAGGGGGTTGTGTTCGAAAAGGCTAAATTTTTTAGTTTTTTTTTGTATGGGGCTTTTTTTTCCTTTAAATTGTTTTCTAAAGGGACTTTTTTTATTACACATGTTCATACAAAAATTTTTTTTTTTGAATTACCCCCCTTTCTCTGTTTGTAAAATCATTTGGGCCAGAACCCTAAAAATTTAAAAGGGGAAAACCCAACATTTTGGGTTTTTTGCGGGGCGAGTAATCCCCTCCCCAAGGGGGGACACACAAGGCCCAGGAAAGCTAAACCAAACCTCTGCTCGTTTAAAGTCACCCAACATTTCATCATGGAAGTACACGACACGTGAGATACTATGGGGCCCTTTTTTAAACCCGGTTATCATATAGCCCGACTGTGATTTTTTAGCTAATAAAACAATTTTGTTGTGTTTAAATGTTTAAAAATTGCCTTCTTTTTTAAAAAAAAAAATAAAATTTTAAATGTAATAGTTTTTTTTTTAATTAAGGCCCGTAAAGGGTTTTAGGTCAAATTCGCCGTTCTAGCCTGGGTATATGGGGAAAGGGTTTTTTTTTTTTTTGGGGGGGGGGTTTTTAAAACGCGTCAATCGTTAGGTCTAATGCACCACTCCAAGCCTAGGGATATGGGGGGGGAGGAGCCCACGTTTGAAAAAAACCCCCCCCAGGGAAAAGGGGGGGGAAAAAGGGGGGTTTCCCTCATTCGCGGCCCCCAATGCCTTTGCCATCTTTTCTTGTTTTCATTGTTTTGGGGGGGGTCGTAGTCGGGAGGGTAAAAAAGGTGGGGGAAGGGTGCCCCCGGACGACGTTTTCCAAAGCTCGCCCCCTATTTCGGATAGAAAAATACTTCTTACATACTAGCTGATGTTTGTAAGATGGTCTTTTTTCCTCTTGAATCGCCTATAACTTTTATCAGACCATGCTCGGGGAAAAATTCTACCCCAGGCCCAGAGGGGGGTGTTATAGTGATATGGAAAGGGGTTTTGCTTAAAAGGGAAGATTTTCAGAAATAGCAACTGGAAATTAGGAGGTTTGGGGCAGCGGTCACAATTTTAGGGCAAACAATGTGTTAGAGATAGAAAAACCCCCCTTTTGGGTCCCTTTCCACCCCAACCATTGAATCCCAAACAACACCCCTAGCTTTGAAAGCAAATACTAAATTTTTGGGGGAGAGGAGATATAAATTAAAAATCTTCTATAAAATTTAACAATCAGTTGGTAAAAAAGGGCGAACAATAAAAAAAAAAACAATATGTAAAGGGGAAACCCGAGACATCAAAGGTTTTTAACTGAAGATGCGATTTGAAATTTCAAAAGAACATACACGACTTTGAAAACTAGGGCGCTTCAAGGGGGGTTAGGTTATGTTAACCCGGGCCTGTGATATTAAACGTTAAAAAAATGAGCAAATGGTGTGTTTGTTAAATTTTTTGTTTTCTGTTGATGGGGGAAGAAAAAAATTAGGTAAATGTTTTTAAATTTAGCAAAACAAATAAAAGGGAACAAAATTTCAATGAAAAAAAAATATAAAAAAGGAAATTAGTATATGTAATTTTAATTTCACTAAAGTACTTTTAATGAAAAATAAAAAGTTTGCATGTCGCCGTTATCAGGGATAAAGTTTTTTATAGGCATAGAATGGGGAGATTTGATCAAATTGAGTGCGAAATTCATCATTTTTTATTCAGATAACTTTGAATAAAGGGGTTTATTAGAATAAGGGCGTTTCACCGTAAGGCCCAAAATCCCTTCTAGCCTAGTCGTATGGGAAAGGGGGAGGAAAGGTGGAACTCACGTCGCAGTCGTCAAAACCCCTGTCATCGTTCGTTGTGCCATTGTCATCGCGGGGGGATCTCGCCCCTGGGGAAAGGGGGGTGTCCTCGACGTCGATTGCCAAAAGGTAAACCTTCCCTAGTTTTTTGGAAGTAAATACTCTTTTGAAAAGGTATTCTCGAGATGGACCTTATTCTCACCCGCCTTTTTTTCGTCTTTATCATCGCCCCATCGTTCGTTTCCCCATTATTGCGTCCCCGACGCCAAATCCCAGAGCTCTCCTCTATTTTCCGGGATAGTACACTCCCCTTTTACTAGCTGTTTTTTTTTTTTATTAAATTAAAGGAAAGGGTAAACCTTTAGGTCTAATGCACCACTCTAAAACTAGGGATAAAAGGAGGAGGAGGATTTGTTAAATTTGGAAAAAGCCGTAACCGAAAGGTCAAAATGCGCCTCTCTCCCCCAAAGATATGTGGACGGGGGCCTATGCTGGTCAAAAACCCAGCCAGGGGTGGGGGCGAAAAGGGGGGGGGGGGGTCGTCATCCCCTTTTGTCATCGTTCGTTGTGTCATTGTCAACGTCGGGGGGGATGGGTAAAGAGAAGAGGAAGGGTCCCCGCACGATTGCCAGAGCTCGCCTCGGCTTGGGGGGGGGGAATAGATACTCCCCCCTTACAAGCTGATGTTGGCGAAGATTTAGACTTTAAAAACAAACGATGTGAAAACTAGGGCATTTTAAAGCGGTTGGGTTTAAATTTCCCCCGATTGGGGATATTAAAAGTTAGTAAAAAGGGATTTTTTTGGGGCTTTATTTTTTTATTTTTCCCTTATTTTATAACAGAAAAAAAAAAAAAATTAAGGGGGATGATAGTAGGCCTGATACAAAAAAAAAAAATGTTTTTTTTTTTTTTAAAAGGGAAAATATTTTTTTTTTCAAAAATTGCCCCCTTTTTCTAAAAGGGGGCTTTTTACCTAGTCTAGTAGCCCAAGGAGCCGAACCTGTAAAAAAAGGGTTTTTTTTAAACCCCCTTTTACATTTTAAAATCTGACTTGACCACTTTGGTAGTATGCCCTTTTGAAAAACTCTGGGGAGGATTTTCATTCCCGAATTGGGGAAACCAGTTTTTTTTTTGCAGCCGTTTTTTTTTTTTTAAATGTGGGGATCATTAAAAAGTTTAGCCCGGTACAAACTAAAAATGTACATATCTCGTGACACATTTTTAACCTAATTATTTTTTTCTTATACCGATTTGTGGGTAATTTTTTTTTCAAACCTATTGTTTAAAACAAATTTTTTTCAAGACTATTATTTCATTTTTTTAAAAATTTCAGACATGGCATAATATGTAATAATTTTACTAAAATGTTATTCAAGCACAAATTTACAAATATTTTTTTTTCCCGTTAGCGCAATGTTTTTATACATTATTAGGGTTTATAAAAATAGCTTATGGGGCACCATAAAACAAAAAATTTCGGGTTATTTTCACGTTTGAGTACATAAGCGTTGAAGGGTGAGCATTTTTAAATGGATTTTAAGCTTTTTAACTATGATTTTTTTCCAACTTCATTTGGGCCCTTGCTAGTATAGAAAAAAACATTTTGAAAGTATTTTCCCAAAAAACAATACAGCAAATGGCAAAATTGAAAAGAATTTTAAATGCCCATTTTAAAAAAATTTTTTCAGAATATCTATTATGGAATTTTTTTTCAAAAGTGGAAAAAGTGGAAAAGTGCGATCTTTTATGAAAAATTTTTAAATTTCTGCCACTTTATTTTTGGAAAGTATAATGTAAGTGTTTTTTTTAAGGGTTTTCTGAAAAAGTTTAAAAAAATTGGGGGCATCGTTTTTTCCCGGACAGCAAAAAAATAAATGCGGAAAAAGTAAAAAATAATCCAAAAGTCCGAGGAAAAGGGGGGGCAAAGAAAGAAAGACGTTAGAAAAATAGGGCGCTTCACCGGGTTGGTCTATTGCCCCGCCTGTGAATGAAAGTAAATAAGAAAAGTTTAAAGCAGGTAAAGTTTAAAGATTAGATTGTTTTTTTAAGTGTATAAATACCCAAAAAAAATTTAAGATAAAAGTAAAAAGCAAAAAAAAAGTTATGTATGTAAAAGAAAAAAGAAAGAAAGAAAAGTGTTAAAAATTAATTAAAGTTTTTTAAAAAGATTTCTTTGGATGAGAAATTTGGAATTTTTTCCCCCGTTATCATATGATGAAGTTCTTCATATGATTGGGGGAGATCAAATTTTTCCTGCGCAAGGGATCATATTTTTGGGACCTTCTGCAGCATATGATGTACGTTAAAGGTACATCAAATGGGTTTTACATTTTTGGGGGAACCTTTTTTCAGGGTTTAAAGATATCCTTTTGTTAGGCGTGTGGGGCCCTATAAAGAAGTCTAGCCCAAAACCACCTCTTCTCTCGTAAGAGTCGAGACGTGGGGAACAATTTTTTTAGTCAATTTTGGGGATAAAACCCAAAGCAATTTTTTTATTTCCCCAACACCCCCAAGATGCTTTCGCAAAACCAATAATCTTTTTCTTGAATCCACTTTTTTGACATCCCGGGAAAGGGAACTAGATTGAAATCAACTCGCGAGCTGGGAAGCTTCCTTAGCCCGATCCCGCGTGTTCATTTCCCTCTATGCCCACTGTCCCCGGTATCCAGCAAAAATCTATTATGTAACCCCAAGAGGTTAGTTTTTCTAAATAGAATTGGATTTTCTTGTACCAAAAATGACTTGATTTCATGATTTTTAAGCTTGAAAATGAACTTTAAAAATCTGAACACAAAGGTATTCTCCACAACGACAGGCGGGGGGGAAAAATGTATTTAAGAGCTTCACCCGGGTGCGGGAAAAATTCTGCAGTGAAAACTGAACAAACGTTTGCTTAGCCTGAAACGTTCATTAAGGTGGAGCAATAAAAAACCCTTCCAACCTGTTGTCAATTTTGGAGCCATCTGTGAATTTCCAAAGTAAACCTTTGATGTTCATGGAAAAACTCTCTAAAGTTTTAATTTTTTTAAAAACACTACGCCAAATATGTTTTTTTTTTCAAAACGCAAAGGTCAAATAAAAATAATCGCTCTGGTGTAAAACCCGGGCGGGTTTTTTGCTAATAAAATTAAAAAATTTTGGGGATGAAAAATTTTATAAGATTAAACAAAAATTTCATCTTAAAAAAAAAGTTGGAAGGGGATCCTTTTGGGTTGGGTTTAAAATGTCACATATTCGTGTTTTAAAAAAATTCCGATTTGCTGGATGGTTTTTTTTGGCTAGCTTTTTAAATTTTTATTACATACGTACCCGTTTCTCCGTTCTGCCCAAAGGGGGACAAAACCCGCTCGGCCCTACAACTGACTACCGGGCTTGTTCGAATGCACCAAGAGCATACGGGAAAACCACAATGGGGGCCCGTGGTTTTAAAGTTTAAGGGGTTTTGTTACTTTCTGAAGAGTATACGAAACATCCTAGTCCCCTCTTGGGGCAAACTAAGATCCGTAAAATTTTCCCCCCCTGCAAATCCCAAACTGCACCCCCCTTTTATTACTGAGGGAAATTTCAATAGGTTGATTTTCAACATGCATTTTTTTTCGTAACTCAAAAACAACGGTCCTTTCCAATTTTTGCTTTTTGGGCAAAACCCAAAATTTTTCCCATAAGAGGACATTTGGGTTTTAATAGAAGTTTTTACATTTTTAAACGATAGTTGTGGGGCATTTTTGGGTTCCTTTAAGACGGCAAAGTGAATGCACTAGTTTTTTCGGGAAGAACGTGTCCCCCGCTTTTGAGGCCCCTTCACTTATATTGTTCAATCCAATTTGCAAAGTGTCCCTTTTAGCTGTTTTATAAATTTCCGATCTGTGAAAAAATTCCCCCGGTCATCTACAAAAAGGCCCCACATTTTGGCCTTTTGGGATTCAAACCACTACACTGTTTATTCCAAAAAGCAAACAGCGATACCGACAAGACCGAGCCTTGTGGTTGGGTAAAACCTGTTTTCCAGTGAGAACAGTCTGACAAAACATTGTTTAACACCACTTTGAAATTCTATCTTTTAAAAATTTTCTAAAAATTTTTGGAATTTTGCCCCCCTAAAACCCCCCTCGTGAAAACTGTTTAAGTATATTTTACCTCCAAAGTTGTATCGGGAAAGCTTTTTCAATGTCAAAAAACACACCAACCAAAATGTTTTTTGCAACAAAAACCCCTTTTTGAATAAACGTTTCTAAACGAACCAATGGGCGATGGTTTCAACGACGTTGACGAAATCCCCCAAAATTTGGGCCTTCGCCAATAAACCCCCGTGTCCCCCAGCATCCACCCTTTGTCGTTTGTTGATCTCTTTTCGAACAATTTGCAAAAGCAACCCTTTTCCCGAGAATAGGGGGATATAAGTCGGGATCAAATTATCTTTTTTTGGGTTTTTAAAAAGGGAAATTTAAAATGGACTACGCCAACATCGGGAAATATTCAGAAAAACCACAAAAAATAAAAAAAAATAAAATAATTTAAATTCCAATGGGGGGATCATTCCGGTGGGACAAACATGTCGTTGGTTTCATTTTGTCTTTTTTTCCACAGATTTTGCGACGTTTAAAGAGCCTTTTTGTTTGGGTTTAAACCCCCATTATCTCACATATCTTTCTCTCTTCCGTCCATCAAGGACAATCACGGGAAAAAGAAGCATGAGACCCCCTACTATTGACAAAACTTGTTTGGATGTTCCACTCAAATTTCCCCTGAATTTTTAAAACCCCTTTTTTTTCAAATTTGGGTTTCCCAAATTTTAAAACTTCTTGGTGGTCCAAAACTTTTACAGGGGAAGCATCCATGGGTTTGGTATAAAGGTTCTAACCCTCTAAATGTGGTTTTCCCACTCCCCACTTTTTTAGGGAAACCCCTTTGTTTTTTAAGGTGAAGGGGTTTTTTTTTCCGTTTGGGAAAAATTTTTCTCCATCAACACGGGTCAATTTCTATACCAAATTTCCCAAAGACACCTTGTTTTGGGGAGGTTTTCCCCTTTTTGTTTCGTCCCTTGGTTACCCTATCTAGATCAAAAAAACTAAAAATTACTTTTAAAATTATTCAGTTGTTTTATGTAGCTTAACCTCAATGTAAAAAAGGGGTTAAATTTTTTGGGAGTTTTTTAGTAATAGTTCAGACTGCTTTTCATTTGCAGTCTCAACCAGGGTTCAATCCTTTTTCAGTTTTTGTCTGATTTTACGGGACCCGCCCACTCCTTGAATTGGGTTTTGCAAATTTGCAAATGATTTATATAAAAAAAATTTTTTTTTCTCTTTAAAAATTTTTTTGTCAAAAATTTTAGTAATTTTGTACTTTTTTTTGAAGTTTTTTTTCCCTAGTGGTCAAGGGTAATTTTCTGGTTCAAATAAAAACCTAGGTATTTTTCTTTTGGGTGGGGATTGGTTTGTTTTGGGGGTGGGAATGGGTAATTGGGATATTAAAATTTTCAAAAAAAAACAGGCGACAACCCACAAAATTTCCCGAAAAAAAACTCAACTTACCCATGTTTGGGGTTTACCTCATAGGGCCCCTTTTAAACTTAAAGATTTTTTTTTTCATCAGGATGGTGTTAGGAAAGAGGGCCAAAAATTTTTGTCCGGACCCCAGACATAGACCAATATATCTTTTTCCAGTTTTGGGCGCTCCCCCCCTTCTTTTCCCCTGGCTCTCCACATTGGGACATACAAACCCCACGCAAAACTTTTTCCAGGGGGCCCATGTGCAACCTAATGGTGAAAAAAATGTTTCACAGCCGAAATTGGCCCCCGGTTTGGGGTATTCTGAATCTCCCGTCTATGATGAAGCAGGTGGGTCCAAGTTGCGTTTTGGTCCATGTTTCTCGCAAGAACATTTTCTCAACACCAGGATCCCCTTTTCCACGGCAGGGGTCGCACCGCACGGCAAACACGGCGGTAGACGTTTAGAACACAAAGGGGGCCAGCATTGTGGTGAAGAGTAGAAAAAGTGAAAAAGTAATAAATAGATGTGATTGTAGAGAAAATGTGCGTGGGGGAAATTTGAAAATATAGGGCATGAGACCCCCCTTTGCGGTCTCCAGTCACCCAAGATCTTATTTGAGGGGTCCACACCGACTGCCTCTTTGTCGCCTTTTACGATGAGCCGAGGAGGAATGCTCTGGGCCTATTCTACCCCGGACCCAGACGGGATATAACACCTACATGCTTAATCCGATTGCTACTTTTTTTTATACACAACCTTCATTTTATGAATTAATATATTGGTGTGAAATTTTAAGCGCAATCCAAAATACCATTCTCATGAAAATTGCAATTTTACGCCTTTTTTGTTTAAAAAAAATTACGTTCATCCAACAACGCGACTAAAAAGGCGTTTGCGAAGCTTCCTAGTAATTTTAATAATTAATTATTTTTTAGTCCATAAAACAAAAGACCTAAGGAAACGTGAGAAACAAGGGCGCGTCTACCGTGATGGTTGCACCGATAATTAATAATTGTTGAAATCTGTTATCGTATAATATTGCGAGTTAAACATTTTTGATATAAAATAAGTAAAATTTGGATTTTTAAAAAGCGTCCACCGTAATCAACATGCACCATCTCTAACCTAGAGGGGGGGGGCGGAGGAGGGGTCCATGTTGTTTTAGAACCAACCACCGATAAGGGATGAAAGGGGTTCTGATCGCGGTTTGTCATGTTTTTTGTCCCTGTTGTGATGTCAATGTCGTCATCGTCGCGAGGTTTTTTGGTTTTTTTGGGTTTAAAGGACCGTTTAACCATTGGTCTAATGCACCACTTTTAACCTAGGGGTGGGGGGGGCCATTTTGTTCAGAACCCGCCACTGCTAGGGAAGAAAGTGTTCTCACGTCACGGTCGTCATTGTTTTTGTCCATCTTCGTGTGTTTTTTGTCGTCATCGTCGTCCGAGGGTCGTCCAGGGGAAAGGGGCAAGTCCCGACGACGAAATTTCCAGAGTTCGCCACTAGATTCGGGGTTTATATACTACTCTTCTTACTACTGATTTTGGGGGGGTGGACTTTTTTTTTCTTGAATCGCCTTTTACCATACAGGAAAGCTCTGGCAAATTTTACCTGGGCCCAGACGGGGTTTAACCCCTCTTACTTGCTGAAAAAGGTTTGGCAGAAGGATTTATCTTTTGAATCGCCTTTTACGAATCGCAGGTTATGCTCTGGTCAATTCTATTCCTGTCCATCGGGGGAATTCATGGGAAAAAACAAATCACTTAAATATAAGCTAATGTTTGCGATTTTGGTATAACCTGGCTTGGGCCAATCCTACCCTGGATACTATTGAAAGCTTCATTTGTTTTATTATCTTAAACTAATGTATTTAAAAATATAGCACCACTGGACACCATGATTGAATCTCCTAGAAGTGCCACCTATGCCATTGTGCCGCCGAGAGGACGCTCATAGATCTTCTGTCGAATGCATTACACTTTGTTACTTTTGTGCATGCTCGTCGTTTCACACCGAGACTATGGACTCTTGTTGAAAGAATGGTATTATGTCTTTGAGGAGGAAACTCTTTTCACTGAGAGATTGAGTAGTGGAGGAGCCGTACAAGAAATGTGTCACTACGACGTGAGAAATAAGGGCGCTTCACCAGTAGGTCTTAATGCGCGCCTGTGATTTGCAAATAAATTAATAGGTAGTTTTTTTGTGTGTTTTATGATATTGTTTTATAAGTTTATAAACGAAAAGAAAATAACGGCAATACCAATAGCAAAAGACAAATAATTCGTTTGAATGAAAAAGTAAAGAAGTTATTTAATGGGTTTTAAATATATATATATAAATAAATAACATTGAATGTAAATTTAACAAAGATTGTCGCCGTTATTCTTACTTGCATGTCAATCAAACTTAGTTATAAGGCTTGATTTTGAGTGTATTTTAATTAAGGGCGCGTCAACCGCTAGGTCATTAGGTGCCCCTCTAGAGTAGGGGATGTGGGGACGTAATTCCCATGCTGGTCAGAATCAGCCACGGATAGGGGGAAAGTTATCACGTCATGGTCATCATCGTCTTTGCCATCTTTCTTGTTGTCATGGTCGTCGTCGTCGTCAAGGAGGTCAAGAAGTGTATAAGAAGGGATTCTAGACGACTACCACCAGAGCTCGCCTCTAGATTCGGGGATTATTATACTCCTCACTTACTAGCTGATGTTCGGTAGATGGTCTTTATCTCTTTTCTCGCCTTTGCGTTTAGCAAAACAATGTTTTGGGCCAAATTCGACCCCAAGCCCAGACATATATATATTAATTAATTTAGTTTGTGGGCGCGTCAACCATAATGTGCCAGTCTAGTTTAAGGGGATGTGGGTAGGAGAGGCCCATTCAGGTCAGAACCAGCTACGCGTAGGGGAAGGAAAGGCAGGTTCTCAAGTCGCAATCGTTATCGTCTTTGCCAGTCATCGTTCGTGTTGTGATGGTCATCGTCGTCGTCAGGAAGGTCTTATAGGGAGGGGGAAAAAGGCCCCGACGACGACCGCCAGAGCTCGCCCTAGTTGAAAGGAGTAACATATTATCGTATAAGCCAACTTATGACTCCTTTTTTATTTTCGAGATTGCCTTTTTATCTTTTTTCGTTTTTTTCGTGTAGCAGAGCCGTGCTCTGTGCCAAATGAAAACCAGGAAATTTCTATCCAGATGGGGGTGAAAATCCCAAGTAAGATAGGCTACTTGCGTAATCCAGAACGTCTTGTGAAACTAGGGAGCGTCACCGTGAAGGCTATATTGCAACTCTTTAATTTTATATAATTCTCCTATTTATCCATTAATTTTAACTCATGGTTTTAAAGTAATAAATTCGGGGAAAATAATAAAATGATATTCTTTCTGATCATTATTTGAAATAAAACAATATTTGAACATTAAATTAATTCCTTTATTTTGACTTTGGGCGCGCAAACCGTTAAGTCATAATGCACCACTCTAGCCTAGGGGATATGGGGAAGAAGGGCCCATGCTGGTCAGAACATACCACGGGTAGGGGGAGGAAAGGGGGATTCTCACATCGCGGTCGTCATCGTTTTTAACGACGACGACGTGAGAAACTAGGGCGACTACAACCGTTAGGTCATATTGCGCCGCCTGTGAATGAAAGTAAATGAGAAGAGTTAATGCAGTATGTGTTTGATGATTAGATTGTTTTCTAAGTGTATAAATAACAAAATAAAATGATGATGAAAGTAATAGCAAAATAAGTTTTGTATGTGAATGAAAATAAAGAAAAGAAAGAAATGTGTATGATGTGAATTAAATTTTGTTAATAGATTACTATGGATGAGAAATTTAGAAAGTTTGTCGCCGTTATCGTGCAAGTTCGTTGTTGTGCATGGTCGTCGTCGTCGGGGATGTCGTGCAGGGGGAGGGGAAGTGGTCACCTCCACCGTCCACGAGAAACGCTTACGTTTTGATCACATGCATGACCTACTGTACACATATACAATAGTAATATCTTTGGGAATGCCATCTGCCAAATTTTTCCACACAATGAACTTATTTGTACGAAAACGTCGGTCCACCTGCAGCTGCAGACTTACTTCTAACACAAAAATTGGGCGGGAGCAGAAAAAATAAAAAATAGAACAAAAGGGGATACAAACTTTTTAAGGGGCATAATGAACCAATATTTTTTTTACATAAAAAAAGTAGGCAAAGGGCCGTCACCGTGGGTTTTTATGTACACTCGAGCAGGGGGGATAAGAGGGGAGGGCCCTTGCGGGACAAACTGCCACGGGTAGGGGGAAGAATTGCTCACGCGCGTTTTTTTTCATCGTAAAGGAGGCTGTCAGAGAAAGACGGGGAGGTCCAAGATGACGATTGCCAGACTCCCTCTAGTTTCAGGAGTAAATTTATCACTTACATCTAGCTGATTTTTTGCAAATGGACATTTCCTCTATCCTCCCCTTGTACGATTAGCAGACCCATGCTCATTTTTTTTTGGTTTATTTTTGGGTTAAAGGGCGCGTCAAAAGTTGGTCATAATGCACCCTCTACCTAGGGGGTTTGGGGCGAAGGGCCCATGCGGTCGAACCCGCCATGGTAAAGGGGAAAAAGGGGGTTTCTCACGTCGCGGTCGTCATCGTCTTTTTCATCGTTTTTTGTGTCTTGCATCACGCCGGGGGCGTCAAGGAAAGGGGGAAAAAGGGCCCCCCACGACGATTGCCAAACTCGCCTCTATTTCGGGGAAATAAATATCCGCTCTTTCTACTGATGTTTGCGAGGGGGGCTTCTTCTCTTGAATCGCCTTTTAACGATTAGCAGAGCCATGCTCTGGGCCAAAATTCTTTACCCCGGGCCCCAAAGGGGGGAAAAAAATATAACCGCGTGCTCAGTCAAGCCCCACGGGGGTGCAAAGGGGGGGGGGGGGGGACCAAAAAAAATTGTAAAACCACCCAAATAACCTGAAGAATAAATGAACCAAATATAAGGCGCACTTAAATTTAAAAAAGGGTTAACCGATAATTTTATGAGCGTGCGGCGAAGCGAGCAAAGCGAAGATTCCATTTTAAATACACTGGAAAAAAATCAAAAAGTCTTTTTTCGTTCGTTTTTTTTGTGTTTGTTAACACATTTCGTCTAAAAACCCTACTCCAATTACGATGAAATTTTCTGGAGGCCTTCGAAACCTCTAAATTAAAAACTGTCACGTTTTTGAGCGCTATTGAAAAAAAAATTCTCATGAAAATCGCGATTTTACGTTTTTTATCGATTTTTTAAAAATGTCTTTGACTTATAACACCTATAAATGCTTTATCCGATTGTGATGATTTTTTCACAGAACCTTAATTTTATGAATTCATATATATTCCTGTGAATTTTGAGTGCAATCGAAAAATTATTTCTCATGAAGACCGCAATTTTGCGATTTTTTTGTTTTGTTTTACGATTGTTACGATTTTATACACAAACTTAATGTTATGAATTAATATATTGGTGTAGAATTTTGAGCGCAATTGAAAAAAAATCTTACGCCTCTTTTCGTTAAAAAATATTACGTTCAAGCATCATGGGATGTGTTGCAAAATAACAAATTGCGTAGTGTGATGCCCACATTGACTAATAAAATTCGTCCACCTTCGTCTTAAACTCTCACGTAGAGAACAGGTGGTATTTTCTAGACTTCGTATAGGCCACACACGCCTAACTCACGGATATCACTTAACCAGAGAATAGGTTATTCCCATATGTGACACATGTGATGTACCTTTAACCGTACATCATATGCTATCAGAATGTACCAAATATGATGCATTGCGCATGCAATTTGATTTCTCCCAATCATATGAAGAACTTCTATCATATGATAACGGCGACAAACTTTCTAAATTTCTCATACAATTTCACATACTATTTAACAAATTTTATCACATTAAAACAAATTTCTTTCTTTTCTTTCTTTTCATTCACATACATAACTTTTATTTTGCTAGTTCTTTCATCATCATCATTTTTATTTTGTTATATATACACTAAGAAACAATTTTTTTATCAACATACCTGCATTAACTCTTCTCATTTACTTTCTTCACAGGCGGCGCAATATGACCTAACCAGTTGAAGCGCCCTAGTTTCTCACGTCGTCGTCGATCCAAAAACGGGGACTGTAAAAGCGTTTGCGAAATTCCTAGTAATTTTAATAATTAATTATTTTTTAGTCCATAAAACAAAAAAACCCTTTGGAAAACAGTACACAACGTGAGAAACTAGGGCGCGTCAAACCCTGAAGGTTTGCACCAATCATTAATAATTGTTTAAATATGTTATTGTATTATATTGTGAGTTAAACATTTTTCATATAAAATAAGTATATTTAGATTTATATGCTGTTTGGACTGGTTAATGTGGTAGATAAAACACAATTAAAAGTGGACTGTATATTTTATTAGATTAGTGAAAAAAACGTAAATACAGGAGAGAAAAATTGAACAAGAACGTGGCGCCATTAATTCCAAACGAATGCTCATCGTTACCATGAGCAACTGATAAACACCCAGAATATAGACAAGAGAACAAATTATGTTTAAAAAAGAGTCATGCCTACTGAAACATAGACCTGAGAAAAGTAGAATACCACGGGGCCCAAACATGCCCCCCACCTTGACACTTTTGTAAAAGAGTCAACATTTACGAATTACTCGATTGTTGGTATCAAGCACAATTTTACTATTGGTCTCTTCTTGAAAACTCCTTTCTCCTCTGAAGTATTCTTCCGGTTCCTTTCTTTTGGGAGCGACTTTTTCCCCTTCCCTTTAAGATGACGAATCATTAACATTATGTTGGCTTGTGGAGAATTCCTTTTCGACCTATTTGAAGCTGAAAATTATTCTTTAATCCATTTTTTTCCAATCTGTTGGTGCTTGTTGTACAAGTTTCCACCTTTTTAGATGGTTGATATTGCTGCTTGCATTCTGGTTCGGAAATGTTTAATAGGGGGCCCCCAATAAAAAAAATTCCTGGAGAAAAGGGGACAAGATCATTAGGGTCCTTGACAAACCATGCAGAGGTCGAGAATTCAGCCGTTTCCATTGACAATGTCTTTTGGTGATTCTTCAAAGCTGAAAATTTTAAATTCCTAGCACACACAAATTGATATTATGTAGATTTTAATTCCAGCCTCCCACAATTCTTAAATGTGAGGTGACTACAGGGAGAAATGCCATGAATTTCCTTCCTTTGAAAAAATTGATTTTTTGATTATGCCTCATGGAAGTGGGATTGGATGCTTCTTTTCGAAGCCAAACTGAGTTTCTTGAGAGGCCCCCCCCACCCTGAGAAGTCCGTCTGCGTCGATTTCTTTTATTCCCCAAGCTTCTTGTTCTTCACGACGGGGGAAATTTTGTTCGTAGCGCCCCCCGGTTTTTATTACGAAAGGGTAATTGTAGTGGACCCCACTGTTTTTTTTTCAAGGGAAGCGCTGGTATGCGACCTTTTTCTCCCGCTCCCCAAAATTTTTTTGTTGTGTGTCCAATGCTATTGCGCATGATTAAAAGGGAAAAGTTATGGTTACTAGAGGTTACAGGCTCCAAAACCCACCCTCCAAGTTAGTTTTTATGCGCAGTAGGAGTACCACCTACCCGTTACCTTTCCCCCACCCATTACTTGAGAAACACCTCAGCTCCAATAATATGTCCCTGAAGAAGAATTTATAGTTAGAGTCCAAATGGCGGGGATGCAAATGACTCCCTTTGTTGTTTCTACTGTATTACGGGAAAATTGTTGGGAATTTTGTAATGCTATGGCTGGAATGTTCATGTTAAACTCGGAACGTTCGAAGCGATGGCAAGATCAACAATGCCTCTAGCTTGGGTTTTTGCTTGTGATCCAATTCCCTGAAATTTGGGAAATTGTACACCGACCCGTTAAAGTTTCATCCTGGGCACAAGATTCAGAAATGAAATTTGCTTGGAACCCAAGCAAGAAAAAAAAAAGACAGTTAACATAGTCACCGCCGCTTCTTTACTTTCACTACAAAAGTTGACAAAAGCACTGACTTTTTGTAGTTTTTACCATTGCTAGATGATTAACCACTGCTTGCGGGGGCGACATGTGAGTCGAAACTTTGGTGGATTTGGTTTTTTTAACTGCCTCTCATAATGAAGTAGTGTGTATGTTTCTTAACACTTTTTGCATGTTATTGCCCCACATTTTCCATGGACTGTGACCCTTATGAAGACAAGTGAACAAAAATTGTTTTTGGGCACTAATTTCTGTCGCCCCAACTGAGAATGACCGAAAATTTGGAAAATGAAAAATCTTTGATTTCGTTGAAAAAGCACACATGTTCTGGTAGGCCTAAACTTGACAGATGGGCACGTGGTGAACCTACTAACCTGTTGCCAGGTATCTCTTGTTTAGGCCTAGGCCTTTATTGAAAGAATCAATGACCCCAAAGAGCGATCGTTTTTCCAAAAATGTTTTCATTTCTTGAAACTTTGGGAAGGGTCTAAAGTACTAACGAAAGTTCCCTTTGGGCCTATTTCACTGTCAATTGTCACAGAAAAAATACACTAACCAAGTTCCCATGGTCTATTGGGTTGCCCCAGCGCTTGAAAAAAGCACGCCTTTTTTTCTGAAACATTGAAAGCTCCCCAAAAATCGTGATGCGACTCCACCCCAACGACGACGTGAAAAAACTAGGGCGCTTCAACCGGTTAGGTCATATCCCGCCTGTGAAAAAAGGAAAAATGAGAAGATGAATGCAGGTATGTTTGATGATTAGATTTTTTTCTAATGTATAAAAAAACAAAAAAATTGATGAGGGAAAGAATAAAAAATAAAAGTTATGTTTTAAAATAAAAATAAAGAAAAGAAACATGTGTAAGATGTAATTAAATTTTTTTAAATTTTTACAATGGTGAGAAATTTAGAAAGTTTGTCGCCGTTTTTTCATTGATAAATTTCTTATTGTTTTGGAAGATCAAATTGCGTGCGCAAGTCATATTTGGCACTTTTCTGCTACTAGATCAGGGTTAAAGGGTACTCACGTGTCAAAATTGGGAATAACCTTTTTTGGTTAAAAAACCCGTGTGTTAGGCGTGTAGGGCCTAACAAAATTCTAAAAAAAATACCCCCCTTTTTCTCTACGTGAGAGTCGAGACGTAGGGGACAAATTTTTTGTTATCAATGTGGCACACCTATGCAATTTGTTATTTTGCAACACATCCACGATGCTTGTCGCAAACCCAAAACAATTTTTGTTTGCCCCACTCTTGACATCTGGAACGGGAACTAGATTGAAATCAACGTCGCGACGCGGGAAGCTTTTTTAGCACCCCAAATCAGCGTTTTTCTTTTCCCCTCTACCCGTGTCCGGTATCCAGAAAAACTATTATAATCCCTTAGAGGTTTTTTTTCAAAATAAAATTGGGGATGTCTTGTAAAAAATGAGACTAGGTACATGATTTTTTATAGCTGAAGTGAACTTAAGCTATCTGAACACAAAAGGTTTTCCCACAACGACAGCGTGGGAATGTATTTAAGAGCTTCCGGAGGGTGAAAAACTCTGCATAAAAAACTAACCCACGTCGCTTAGCCTAAAAACGTTCATTAAAAGGGGAGCAAAAAAAGGCATTTCCAAAACCTTTGTGTTTTTTTGGGCCATCTGTGAATCCAAAGAAAACCCTTTTGATGTTCTGGCAAATCTTTCTAAATTTAATTTTGAATACACTATCGCAAGTAGAGTTTTTATAAAACGACAAAGGTCAATATAAAAATCGTCTCGGGTAAACCAGGGGGGGTTATTGCTAATAAAAAATTAAAAATTTTTTGGGATAAATTCTATAAATTAAAAAAAAGTTTACATTTTAAAACCCCCTTGGAAGAGATCCCTTGGGGTTTTTAATTAAAGTGTCTGACATAGTCGTGTTAAAAACATTCCGATTTGCTGGAGGGTTGGGCTAGCTTTAATTTTCTTCATATACCCATCAAGAGGTTTCTCCGTTCTGTAAGGGGACACACCTGATCGGCTACAAGCTGACTACCGGCTTGTTCAAAATGCACCAAAGCAATACGAAGACCACAAAGGGGACAGGTCTAAATTTAAGGGTTGGTTTTCTTGCTGAAGAGTATACGAAAAAACCATAGTCCATCTTGGGGCAAACTAGAGACCGTAAATTTCAACTGCAAAAATCCTATCTGACCCTAGATGTATTACTGAGAACTTTTAAAAGGGGGATTTTCAAATCATTTTTTTTCGTAACTCAACAACGTGGGCTTTCCAATTTAGCTTTTTTTCAAAAAACCATCCGAGAAAACGGACATTTGTTTTTTAATAAAGTTCACATTGTTAAACGATGTTGTGGGTCATTTTTTGGGTTCCTTAAGACGGCAAAATGAATTGCACTGAGTTTTTTTTTGGGAGAGAATCGTGTCCCCCCCTTCGAGCCATTTCCTTATATTGTTTTTAATCCAATTTTCAGGTCTTTGAGCTGTTGAAAATTTACCGATCTGTAAAGATTCCCAGTCATCTACAATAGGGCCGACATAAGGCCCTTTTGGGATACAAACACCACACTGTTTTTTTCCAATAGCAAACAGTGAACCGACAAGACCGAGCCTTTGGTACCCTGTTTCCAGTGAGAAAAGAGTCTGACAAAAAAATTGTTAACACGCACTTTGAAAGTTTAAATTTTTTTTAAAAAAAATTTTTTCTAAAAATTTTTCATGTGCCCTCAAAACCCCCCTCGTGAATCTGTGAAGAATATTAATCTCCTTGTTGTATCGTATGCTTTTCAATGTCAAAAAGGCACACCAAAATTTGTTTTTGCAACAAACCCCTTTTTGTAAAATCTCTATCGAACCAAATGGTCGAAAGGGGCAACGACGTTTCGAAATCCCATTGGACTTCGCCAAAAAACTGCGGGCTCCAGCATCCCCATTTCGTTTGTTGATCACTTTTCGAACAATTTGCCCAAAAACAACTTGTCAGGAAATAGGGCGTTGAAATTTGGCATCGACTTTCTTTTGGGGTTTTTAGAAGTGGAATTAAGATGGCACACGCCAAATATCGGGAATATTCAGACAACCACAAAATATTAAAAAAAAAATAAAACTTCCTGGGTCAGTCAGGTGCACAAAGTCGTTGTGCATTTTTCTTCCCCACAGATGTGCGACGTAATGACTTAACGCCATACGGAGTTCCCCCCAAAAAGGAAAAACTCTGTTGTATGGGGTCATCGGTTTTTTAAGTGGAAATTTTAAATTTTCGAGCTTCTTAAACTGTTGTGTGCTAGAAATTTGCATCATATCGTGCATTTCTGCTTCCGATGCAAAATGTGTACCCAGTACTGAAGCCCCCAAACTGCTGGAGTAGTAACTAATTTCCCGCCATCCCTTTATAGCGGGTATGGTGTTTACCTGACGTCCACTAATTGATTTAATCCTTTTCCCACACCATCGTGGAAGAGGGCGTAATTTTTGAAGATACATACTCTTGCCATGACTGTTCTTACTATTTTGATAATTCGCTCGTTTTTGCTCTCTCGTGCTTTAATTGATTAAATTTTTTAAATGTAGGAAATGTATTAATTTTTTAAAGCTGCTTTCTTTTCCTTAGGCCAATGCACAATTTTGTTCCCCCAGGGGACGACCGAGCCCTTTTTTCACCACTATCTGGTATACTGGCATATATACCGCCAATCCTGACATTTTCTGTTTGTTTCAGAAAAGTTTTGTTTTGGAACGATGTAGATTTTTTTTTTTTTTTTTTTTTTTGTGAAATTGGTAAGTTTAAAGATTTTTAAAAAAAAAAAAAGCAGATGATCTCCCGCAGTAAAGGTAACTAATGAAAAAGTCATTTCAGCAATTAAAGGGCTTAAAAATTTAAAAAAGCTCGACAACACTTAAAGAGTTTCCTGATATATTCAAGAATCGCATCAATGTGGGTTTATTAGGTATTATTTCCCATTTCTTTTTTGTGGGTTTTTTCCCAACACAGCTGAAATTGGAAAGGGAAAACACCTATTTATAAGGGTAAAGGAAAAAAAGAGTGATAGGTTTTTATCGACCTATATCAACTTTTCCCAAATTTGTAGGAAAAATTTTATTGAAATATTTGCCTGAGGTTTTACATAAAGTGGATGCATCAAAGGGTTTTAAGTGAAAACCAACATGGTTTTTAGGAAAGGTAATCAACGCAAAGTGCCCTTCAGCTTTTAACAATTTTATCTATAAAGGGTTAAAAAAACGGAAGGGAAAGGGTTTGGACTTTTTTGTTTCTTAGGAAACTTTGATTCAGACCTTTTTTTCTTTTAAAAAAACAAAAAAACCAGGTATAACATAAGTCCTTATTTGTTACAATATTAGGGGATTACTTTTTAAAAAAAAAAGTTATCAATCTTGCAAAATATAGTTAAAAAGTATTAAATATTTTTTGGGGAGTACCAAACAAGGTCAATATTAGGCCCCCTTTCTTTTATTTTTTACATAGATGATATATCTCTAAAATGGAGGAATCAATTATTTTTTATTGCTGATGATTGGTCTTTTTTTAAAAGGGTGGATGTTGAAAAA
The DNA here is from genome assembly GCA_024449915.1 of Sweltsa coloradensis. NCBI lineage: Eukaryota > Metazoa > Arthropoda > Insecta > Plecoptera > Chloroperlidae > Sweltsa > Sweltsa coloradensis. The sequence goes on from JAMZAV010004172.1 coordinate 25,029, forward strand.
TCGAAGACGTCTTCAAAAAGTTTTAAAGGGAGGGATGTTTGGTTTAAAAACTCGGGAATTTTTTTTTAAATTATGAAAAAACAAATTTTATGTTTTTTCAAAAGGGCTAATGATGAACAGAAGATTTCATTTGACTTGAATTGTAATGGTAACTAATTTCTGAGTATAGAATTTAAATATCTTGGAGTTTTCTTAGATTGTAATTTAAATTTTAAGAAACATTATAATAGTATGTAAAAATTCATCAAATAGGAATTATAAGTAGAATAAAGGTTTGAAACAAGAGTGTTAAAGTTACTTGTAGATTTTTTTTTCACTCTATTTTGTTTTATTGTTTGTGGTTTGGGCAGTGCCCTTCTACCAAAATTTTTGTACTTCAAAGAGAATTGCCATCTGTTTGATTTAATTCCTATAAGCCAAGATTTCAATCATTGCTTCACGATTGAGGAAAGAATGAAATAAGCGTCCGGGTAAATACTACAAAGTATTGAAAGGGTTGTATTCGGGTTTTTACCCAATATTTTTAAATTTTTGATCGTGATGAAATTCTTTTCTAATAAACTCTTGAAAGTTCCAAAATTAAAATCAAATCTTTAAGAAAGTCTTCTTGTACAAGGAGTACCTTTTGGGGAATTCAATTTCTTAGATATTAGAACCAGTTTAGAGCTAGGAATGTAAAATTTAAAAAAAAAAATTGAAGAAATGTTTAATGAATCGAAGAACAAGAAGAATTGATTTTTACTTTTTTATTTGGGGGCATTGTCACGTGTTTTATGTAATGTTATTTATTTTATATGTTCTTATTTATGTTTTGCTGTTCTCTTTGTTTGTTTTTATTGCTTTGTTTTTGAGATTCAATGTATTTTAAATTTTGATTTTTTTCCAAATTGTCTGGTTGCCCCCCCACTGGGGAACTTGCAACTTGAGTTAGGTGCCCTTTTCTTGCTTGATCGTTTTTGATTTAAACTTTTTTAAAATAATTATATCTGATTAATTATATTTAAAAGTCAAGACTTTGTACTAAATTTTTATCAAATTTGAAAAGAATAAAATGGTTAAACCCAAAAGAAATGAAGATTCGCGTTCGGGGGTTTTTTTCCGCAAAAATGTTACCCCCTGATTTGTTTTTCCGTTTTTGGCAAACCCTATTTTTTGGGTGGGATCGTCTAATAAATCTTTTTTTCTTTTGCGTTTTTCTTTTTTAATGTTTTTTTCTTCTTTTTTCTTTCTTTCTTTCTTTTTTTCTTTTTTTTTTTTTTTTCTTTTTTTTTAAATCCCCACCCCCTTTTTTTTAATATTCATTCATTTAAAAATTTGCATTTTTTTCCCTTTTTTATTTGTTATAAAAATTTTTTGAGTTTTAAAATGCTTGTTGTAATATTTATTTAAAATATTTACTTAAAATGTATTCATTGTTGGTCTGCATCTAGTAATTAGATTTATTTATTTGTCCTCCTTTGTAAACTTTTTAAATGAATAGGTAGACTTTTAAATAAATAAATAAATAAAATAAATAAATAAAATAGCTGCATCAAGCAAGCATTTCTCACATTAGGGAAAGACTTTGGGGTCCAAAAACTGGGAAAAATCCCCCCTTGACAAAGAGATTATAAATTTCCTGGAATTTTCCCCAATCAGCTTGCGCAAGTCTCCACCCCTGCCCTGGTTGTTGGCCTTTGTTTTTTAATACATTCACCTGAAGGGAAATGATCATTCCAGAAAATCATCAAGCACATTTGCTCGAGATCAAGCGATACAAGGGTTTGTACACATACTAAATCTATGGCTGAAAAAGTGCCAAAGTGACGTGAAATGAGTCCTGGCCCGTGTTCAACAATAAAACATCTTGTGTTGTAGAAAATTGCACAACACAACCCCGTTGATCAGAAACTTGATCCCCAGTCAGTATGGTGAGCGTAAAATCCCCACCCAAGATAGGGGGCCATGAAATTGATCCAAATGCCTCCATATCGCTCTGCTAATGATTAATTGGTGGAATGAAATACGCAAAAATTGGGGTTACATTTGGAATGTAAGCTTAACGGCGACGGCCTGAAGGCGAGTTGTCAAGGGAAATTTGGTGGCATACACAGTCATGCACCAAATGGCAACACCTCCCTGTGCCGTTTCACCTCCTATATAATCCTTAGGTAGTTTGTAAAACCCCTTAACCGTAGGGTTACATTTGGGTTTTGAAAAAAGTTTCTTGTAATAATAAGATAAAGGGGTTGGTGTTTTTATTTTATTATTATTATTTTTTTTATTCTTTTTTGTTAAATTGCAACAAAAAACGGCGTCAAAGCTGCAAATATCTTCTAAAACCTCAAAATCTGTGGAAATCTTGTGCCGCGAAGACCCTTGATAAAGCACGTGAAACTAACTAATTTAGCACATGCATTTGGGTTTCTCCCAAAGTCCCCCTCCCGGGGGAAGGGAAATGACCCCTTTGAGCAGTTTTTGAGGGGGCGGGGGTCTTTTTCCATTGGTTAACTCCCCAAAAAGAAAAAGCACGTCGGCCGAGCATCCTTTGGCCGGGGGGGGTTGGAGGCGGGGGTGCCTATTATCGTGCCTCTAAACACGGGGCCCCTGGATGTGCGCGCGCACAACGTCAAAATCATGGCGCCCTGAGGCATTTTTTAAAAAAAAACCCCGATGGGTGTACTGAGGTGGGGGCATTGGCATAACCTGCTTTGGGTCACAGTGTGGGGGGGGGTTAGGGCCCAAATGTATGAAATGCAGCCCCCTTCTCTCCCCCCTCTAACTTTGTATGTTCTCGGAGGGAGTTGGGTCCCAGGGGGGAAGGCCGAAAGTCCATGGAGGGTTTGACTAGCGACAGGAGGCCATCCTCTTGACGCGGGGGCGAGCACCCTTTGCGGGTTTGCGGGCCGCGAAACCCAGCACCTCAACGCCTTGGTGCGCCGATGTCGGTGGCACTTTTCATCGGGGGTCGCTTGTTTTTAACGCGAAGGCGCTGCTTGTCGCGTACTCGATGGGACACCATCGAGGGTTTACGAAGTAAAGGGGGGGTGCGAGCGCGCGAAATGCCCACATCTTGCATTGAGGGCGTTGAGCGACATGCCTTTTTCGTCCCCCCAATCAATGTCGTCTGGTCTTTTGGGAGGGCGTCTGCATCCTCTTGGGTCCCCACGATACAGTACAGGTGACGCCCATCCGTACGGGGCATTTGGATCCTTCCCGAGGTAGGGGGGGTGGGCTACCAAAGACTTTAAAAATAGGGGGGGGGCCGAGCACACCCCCTGGTGCCCCCCGAGGGACGTCCCGGAAATTTTCTGAGCGCTCGCCGTTGAACGGGGAAGAACTGTGTGCGGCCGACCGGAAAAACCTCTAAAACCCCACCTAAGAAAATTGCCCTTAATCCCATAAGCTCGACTTGGAAGTGGGGAAACCACTTGTGGCATTTTTCAAACGTTTTAGACCAATCGAAAAAGACACAGTGAATGTGAGCTCCGCTCGCTCGCCCATGCCGCCGTCCAGAGTCAATGGCGCCGGGAGGAGAGTGGTGCAAGAACGGCGCGTCAAAAGCCGTGCTGCGCCGCAGGGATGACGTTTTGGCTCTCAAGGGAAATCGCTCGTCCGGTCTCGCCAAAAAAGTTCCATGTCCCTACCGCCGTGAGGTATGCTGATTGGGCCCTTTGTTCTTTATGTCTCTCTTGTCGCCGTCTTGTAGATCGTGCCACGGACGGCCGTTTTTTCCTTCTGTGGGAAAACCCTTTCAAGCGCCATGTTGAAAAAGGTGGGCAATGATCGTGAAGCGTTCGCGGAGTTTTTTAAATAGAATTGCAGGGGCCGTCCGGGCCCGCTCTTGTATTTGCTTTATCCCCCGTAGAAACTGTTTTATGTCACCGGCAAGCAAATCAGCTCGCCTGGGGGGCTGTTCAAAGCTGGGTGGCGGGGGCGTTTTCCCTGGTGGACGGGGGGAAAAAGTTATCCGCCCCCGAAAATTGCTCTGGAACGCCTCACTAAAACGGCTGCCACCCTTTGGGGTCTGACAACGTTTTTTTTTCCCCCCACCTTTAAACTCGCGCATCGTTCGGGAAAAGTTGCCTTGGAATTTAAAGTAGCGCCAGAAAACTTTCTGCTGTCCCACCCCCGCCCAAATCCCCCACCAGTTGCCTTGGCCCCTCCCAAGACCCCTGTGTCGATCTTTTGGCAGCAAAATACCCTCTCTTGCGTCTCTCATTTGGTTTCCCGCCATCGGGCAAAAAGTCTGTCCCGACGCGATCATCTTTTTTTAAACTCTTGCTTTGCCAAGGGGGAGTCGCGCTTGTTCCCCCTACCTCCTCTTTTGGGAAAGTGCTCTTGCCACTCAAAAAACGATACGCTTCCATTTTCCCAGGCTTCATTGACGTCTTCCAGCTGCACACCTCCCCCATCGTTCAGAAAGCATTTCGTTCAGGGCCTGCCTTTGCTTTTGTGAAAAACAAGAAAATCTCGGCTGCACTCACGGACGGATGGCAGTCAATGAGGTGTGGGCCCGGACAAACGTCATGGTCAATCACGCCAGGCACCACCTCCACCTTGCACGATGCTGGGCCACGAGAGCAGCAGGTCATAGTCTTTTCCTCGGTTGGTGATTCGGGTTGGCTCAGTGACCATTTTAGAGAAAAAAGCCATTCAGCGAAAGCAGATTAAAATCATTGGAGGTTCTGTCGCGCCCCTTTTGGTGGGGCCGAACGCCAGCATAGTTGAATTAAAATCGCCAAGCAAAAGGCAGCCATCGAAAATTGGGTGCACAGCAGCAACTAAATCCAGGGGTGCAGAAAGTCGCGTTTTGGGGGCTTGAAAAAGGGGACGGTAGCTGACCCCACGAGAAGTCGCAGGTTGCCGCTTTGATTTCCGCCCAGACAATTTCAGCCGGGTTTCGAGGTACCCGGGGGGCCTTTGGGGTGCAGGTGCGGTCGAATCGCAGAAGGACGCCCCCCACCGCGGCCGGCCTGTCTGTCCTTCCGCAGGGCGACGTATCTCTTGGAAGGAACTGGGTTTTTTACGTCCGGAGTCAAACCCAAATCTCATTCACCGCACAATATCAGCCGATGGGACAGCGAAAAGCATCGATGTCTGCACTCGTTTACGGTTTTTAAAAAACGGCTTAAAACAGATTAGCGTGACAGCATTTTTTTTGTGAGCGCTCCGCGGTGGGTTTTCCGAGGGGGGCTTTTTTCCCCTTTCCCGGGAAAGGGTCCAGAAAGAGTCATTCAGCTGGGGGGGCTGCACGCCACATTTTTAAAATTGTTATTTTGCGGGGAAAAAATTTTCCTCTTTATCACTCCAACTGTTATTCTTCATGAGGCGGGCCTGTGGTAAACCCACCGCCCCCGCGCAGATTATTAACCATTTTTCCTGCCAAATTTGTCCACAAACAAGCAATTTTTTTGCAATATGGCGGGGGCCCCCGCGGCATTAAAAAGAAGAAAAATGAAGCAACAATAAGTACTTTTCCCCCCATGTAGAGCCTTTTTCCGAGTTACATACTTTGCTTCTTATACACATGAAAAAGGTCGAAAAGTCAACATACTATCAGTTTGAAGGTAGTGGCAACCAATTTTTTTGATTTTTTTTTACGCAAAAATCAGAGACATGAAAGCAAAAATTTAACATTAAAATGTTTTCAAGAAATACCAAAAAAAAACTTCAATAACAATTTCATCACACCTTATATGAAGAAGAGGTTTTGAACACCATTACTAAAAAAACTGTATAAAAATGGATAAAAATTTCCCTTTTTTCGCTCTTCTCCTAAAAGGGAAGACTATTCCACTGCCTGTTTGAAAGTGCTGTAGCTCTTCTAGATTTTCATAAATCCCTCAATTCCCCCGATATTAGTGTAGCCATTTTTGTTTATAGAGTTGTATGTATCTTAAAAAACAGCGTTATTTTTTTAAATTTCACCTTGGGTTTTTTTTAAAATATCAAAAGGATTCTCATCCCTTAAACCCTCCCCCAACTGTCTCAGTAAGTGACGACGTGGATGGGCTTTTTTTTTTTTGGGGAAACTTTTAAAAAACCCCTTTACATTTGGACCCACTAAAACCCCAATGGTTTCTGTGTTTTTGACTTTTTGGGATTTGGTAAATTTCTTCAATTGAACATCAACATTGTGTTGAATCTTGCTGTTTATTAAATTTACCCAATTTTCCACTCGGGAATTTGAGATCGAGTCAGGGGAAAATTAAATCTTGAAGAGTTTTCCCCGTCCCGTTGTTGCTTTGCTTGGGCTTTTAATTGATCTTGTAGGATTTCTGTATCAAACAAGCTTCAATTTTCCTTTTGCTTTGCGTTCTCCTAACCAAGGTGATGTCTTCAACATGGTGGTAGCCCCATCAGCTTGGGGGTTTTTAGTTTTTTGGGTTTAGAGATTTTCTGGTTGTTTCCTGATTTTTTGCAATTACCCCTTTCTTTTGAGTTACAGCTTGCGCAAATATACTGGAAATTAGATGGTGTGGTAATTTGTCTTACCTTTTCCTTGCTCATGAAAATTTAAGTTTGTCAAACCCCCCTTACTCACAAATCTTCTTCTCTTCCTCCATCTAGGACATCACGGAAGAGAAGCATGGGGGACCACACAATTGACCCTCGTTTTGGGTTTCCCCATGCATTCACCATGAATTTGAAACCGCAATTCCGCAAAAAGGTTCAGACTTTCAGACATTTTTGGGGGTCCAAATCTTTGCGGTAAACATCTCATGGGGTTTGGTAATAGGTTCTGACATCTAAAATTGGTATCCCCCCTAACCCTTTCAGGTAATCCTTAGTTTGAAAGTGAGGATTGTTGTGCATTGGAAATTCTTTCCTCAACACGGGTCATTTTTCTATACAAGTCAATGACACCTTGTTTGGGATTCCTCTTTAATTTCCTCATTGGAACATATTTTGATCAGAACAACTAAAAATTCCTTTTAAATTATTTAAGGGTTTTTTATGCGGGTTAATTTGATTTCAAATAGGGAGTCAAAATTTTTGGTGGTTTTTTAAATAATAGTTCAAATGCTTATCATTAGCAGTCTCAACCCGAAGCAATCCATTTCGCAGTTTTTCCCTACTGATTTTACAGTACCTGCTACTCCTTTAATCGCTTTTTCAATTGCAACTGATATATTTTAAAAAATGTTGTGTTTTCTTTTTAAGGGGTTTTTTGTCAAAATTCTTGGTAATTTTTTACTAGGGTTTTAAATTTTTACCATGTGTCAAGTGTTTTTTCAGGTTCAAATAAAAAACCTAGGGGGTCCTTTTTTTGATGGTAATTGTTTTTTTTTGGGGATGGGAAAAGGGGGGGATTGGGGGGGATTTAAAATTTTCCATAGTAAAAAGGGACAACCTCAAAATTTCCCGGGAAAAAAACTACTACCCCGTTGGTTCTACACAAGGGGCCTTTTAACATTAAAAAATTTCTTTTTTTTATCAGGTGGGATGTAGGAAAAGCCATTTTGTGTCCGGGCCAAGACATAGACCAATAGATCTTTTACCATGTGGTCGGCTCCCGACCCTTCTCTTCCCTAGCTCTCCACATTTGGACATACAAACCCACGCAATCTATGTCCCGGGCTGCCCCAAAGGCAAATAAAGGTGACAAAATTTTGCACTAGCCGATTGACCCCGGGGGGTAGTTTGAATCTTTCCCCTCTATGATGAAGCAGGGGGCCCAAAGTTGCGGTTGGTCCATGTTTCTCGCAAGAAAAAATTTTTCCCCAACAACCAGGGTCCCCTTTTCCCCCGGCCGGGGGCGCACCGCACGGCAACACGGCGGTAGACGTTTAGAACACAAAGGGGGGCCGCATTGATGGTGAAAAGAAAAAAGTGAAAAAAAAAAGAAAAATAGATTGATTTAGAGAAAGTAGTGGGGAAAATGAAAATAAGCATGAGAGCCCCCTTTGCGATCTCCAGTTAAACCCCAAGATCTTATTTGAGGGGTCCCACCGACTGCCTTTTGTCGCCCTTTTCGAGACCGGGAGGAATGCTCTGGGGCCCAAATTTTACCCGGGCCCCCAAGGGGGGACTCCCCCACCAATTGTGCAAACCAAAATGTGTTTTAATGAGAGTAAACAATGCTCTTTTGGGGGTCATACCTGTCAGATAGTAGTTTCCCAGGCTTCATTGTAATTTCGGATGTAGGGAAGAAATGCGCCATGTCCGCTGCTCCCCCTGTTAGAGCAGATTCAAATACGGGAAAACTTCTGCACGTTTGAGTTTTTATATTTGACCCCACTATGACTGAAACAGGTCCAAATGATGCCAATCCGTAGCTGCCTTAAATGTTGGCAAGCATTCTGGGAAGGTTGACTTTTATACCGTTTGGCACGTTCGGAGCGATGCAGGCGATTTGCATTGACACTGTGGGTTTTGTAGTTGGGTTTAGCTTATCGTTGAAACCCCCATCAAAAAAAAAAAAATTCTTTCGAAAAGAAAGCGTTCGTCGTCGTCTTCTCCCCGTCCGTACCCCTTTTAAAATTGCCTTTAATAGTTTGAAAGTCGGCCAGGGCGTTCTAACACTTTCTTACGGGATTGTAAAGGGCCCCCAAAGATATTTCTTGATGGAATTATCTGGAGTAAAGGGTTTTAAGCCAGAGGCCTACCTTTTTTGACCCACGTTGCCTTGTTTTAAAAGTTCCATCTTTAAACCCCCGGAGAGGCTGAATTGTATTTAAGTATATTTCACTTTTCGCTGGTGTTATCCGGCCCCAGGACCCAAAGTTTGGACTGTTTAAAGTGGAGATATACCCAAGTAAAAATGGACTGTTATTTTTTATATTTGTAAAAAAAAAGTAAATAACAGGAGAGAAAAATTGATACAAGAACGTGGCGCCATTGATTCCAAACGAATGCTCATCGTTACCATGAGCAACTGATAAACACCACAGAATATAGACAAGAGAACAAATTATGTAAACAAAGAGTCAGTGCCTACTGGAAACATAGACACTGAGAAATGTAGAATACCAACGGGCCTAAACAGATGCGTCAACCGTTAGGTCATAATGCACCTTCTTAACCTAGTGGGGGGGGGAGGAGGGGCCCACGCTGGTCAGAACCAGCCACGGGTATGGGGAGGAAAGGGGGTTCTCACGTCGCGGTCGTCATTGTCTTCGTCATCGTTCGTGGTGTCATTGTCGTCATCGTCGTCAAGGGATCGTCAAGGGAAGGGGGCAAGATCCTCGACGACGATTGCCAGAGCTCGCCTCTAGTTTTGGGGAGTAAAATACTACCCTCCTTACAAGCTGATGTTTGCGAGGTGGACTTTTTCTCTTGTATCGACTTTTACGATTAGCAGAGCCATGCTCTGGGCCAATTCTACCCCGGGTCCAGACTGGAATTAGGACTTATGACGACAACATGAGAAACTAGGGCGCTTCAACCGGTTTGGTCATATTGCGCCGCCTCTGATAATGCAAGTTGATGAGGTAAGTTAATGGCGTGTTTGATGATTAGATTAAATTCTTTTCTAAGTGTATATTATAACAAAATAAAATCATGATGATGATAGTAATAGCAAAACAAAAGTAATTTATGTGAATGGAAATAAATAAATAAATGAAATGTGTATGATGTGAATTAAATTTTGTTAAAACAATTACTTTGGATGAGAAATTTAGAAAGTTTGTCGAAGTTATAAGACAGAAGTTCTTCATATGATTGGGAGAAATTAAATTGCGTGCGCAAGACATCATATTTGATACATTCTGCTAGTACGGTTATGTACGGTTAAAGGTACATCACATGTGTCACATATGGGAGTAACCTTCTCTCTGGTTAAGAGATATCCGGGACCTAGACGTCAGTGTGGGCATCACACCACGCAATTTGTTATTATGCACCACATCCCAAGATGTTTGCTGCAAATCCAACAATCGTTAACGACGACGTGATAAATTAGGGCGCTTCAACCGGTTGGGTCATATTGCGCCACCTTTGATATTGTAAGTTAATAAATTGAGTTTGTCGAGTGCTTTATTTATAGATTGCCTTACGTAAATCCGGCCTAAACCATCATAATAGTTGCTCGTACTTCCTCAAATCCTCTTACATAATTCTATCCCAGATTTTCTCTGGATTCCGGATGAAGAAATTCCTCCGACTGAAGCGCGCCATCCACTTGGCGGCCTAATCCCGAACTATGCAGCTCTAGGACATACATCCATCCGAGCAATGCTGCAGCGTTCTACGCAATGATACCGGAATGCCAACTATTTGAGTCGAGGCCGAGGAAAGGTCCAAATTAAAACATACCAGGAGGGAGAATGCGAAACTTTGTGCACTTGCCTATTGTTATACACGGTTCATATAAATGTTTAGTGGGTACCCGTCTAGATTCAACGACGACGACGTGAGAAACTAGGGCGCTTCAACCGGTTAGGTTATATTCAGCCGCCTGAGATATTAAAAGTTAGTGAAATGAGTTAATAGTGTGTTTGATGATTATATTGTTTTCTAAGTGTACAAAAGAAAAGAAAATGATGATGATGATAGTAGCAGCCAAACAAAGTTGATCTTGAATGAGGGCACGTCTGCCGTTAGGTCATATAAGGTTCGTTCGGCAGTGTGCACTATGCACAGCATAAACTTGCACTGCACGGCAAATTAATTTCAGTTCAGTGCAGTAGTTCATTAAGTGCAGTCGTAACTGGCGAACTTCAATACTTCTATCCCTTACATTCTTGGCTCTAGATTTGGTTTATTTGGATTAAGTGCGCGTCAACCGTAAGGTCAAAATGCACCACTCTAGCCTAGAGGATATGGGGTGGAGGGGCCCATGCTGGTCAGAACCAGCCACGGGTCAGGGGAGGAAAGGGGTTTCTCACGTTGCGGTCGTCATCGTCTTTGTCATCGTTCGTGGTGTCATTGTCATTGTCGTCGGGGAGGTCATCAAGGAAAGGGGGAGGTGTCCCTGACGACGATTGTCAGAGCTCGCCTCTAGTTTCGGGGAGTTATATACTACCCACTTATACTTGCTGATAATTGCATTGCGACCATCTTCCTGCACGACTACAGGCGAACGGTGAAAAGTGCAAAAGTACATATTCGTGCAGAAAGTGCAGAATAGGCGAACGAGCCTAATGCACTACTCTAGCCTAGGATATATGGGGAGGAGGAGCCCATGCTGGTCAGAACCAGCCAGAAGAAGATGGAGAAAAGGGGAGGTTCTCACGTCGTGGTAGTCTTCGACTTCGTCATCGTTATTGTTATTAGTAATTTGGATTAAAGGCGCGTCAACCGTAGGGTCATAATGTGTCACTGTAGCCTAGGGGATATGGGGAGGACAGACCCGTGGTGGACAGAACCAGCCACGGGCGGGTAGGAATGTGAGGAGTTAACCTATCTTAACAGTGGAACAAATAATAAACGTTCAGTAAATGGCGGCAGGAGAAATTGCCAATGCTACAAAGCCAATAGTTTCGACGAGTTAAGATGTAAACCAAGTGAAGAATCCAACCTCTATTTTCTCCATCGTTGCTGTATGATATCGCGATGTACACTGTGCTTATAATAATACTAATCAATTGTCAGTATTTAACACGATATCTGGCTAAATCTACGTTCACAGAACCAAACGCGTCTATCTTGTCCGTGAAAAGTTGAAAACAAATGAAAGTGCGACAATGTTTCGTCCACCGCCTTGTTGACGGAGAGTCTCAAGATTCCTTTTATTGGTGAACATGGCGGCGATCTAGACAACCCTGTGGGCAGCTCCGGCAAACATACACATTAAAGTGGCACTTCTAACTCCCACGACTCGTAATAACACTGAATAACTAGCCATAAAACTCGCCGTAAACTTTTACAGAAGAATACATAAGGTACGTTCAACAATAAATACGTCTTAAGTGTCCAAACCATATAGGCTTTCGTCCATGTGCTTAACGTCGTCCTAACCTAGAATATCGCGACCACCTCCCACTTGACAGTGCTGCCAAACTCCGCGCAGTAGGACTCACTTTTCTAGTCCCAGCGGCCTTGCGCAGTAGGACTCACTTTTCTAGTCCCAGCGGCCTTGCGCAGTAAGACTCACTTTTCTGGTCTCACCGGCCATCGCGATCAACAAGCAAAATGACGGGGGAAAAAAAACAACAGTGGCAGAAAATTTGAAGCTAAAATACAAAAGTTTGAGCAACAAGTCAACGTTTTCCTAGATGAATTTAGGGCATTAATTGCTAACACCCATCAAAGCCTGATGATACCTCCAGAAATCCCCAGGAACGAGACTCACTTCTAGCCACCAACATGGCTAAAAAAACATGAGGAACTAGTCCGTAGATTTCAAGATCTAGAAAAATCGATAAATCGAACTTCGATGAAATAAGATCCGAGGTAAAAGCCGCGAATCGAAAGGTGGATGACAAGAAGCCAAAATGACTCCCTCGAACAATACGGAAGAAGAAATTGCCTGCTCGTTCACGGGATACCAGGAGGCGAGATGAAGACCCTACGTGACCGTGAAAAATGTACTAAATTTTCAAAAACTTAGTCTCACCATAAGTGAGTACGACTTTGATAGATGTCCCCGGCTGGGAGCCCCAAGAAACGACTCGATGCAGAAGAGGCCCTCATAATAAAGTTCCTCTCCTATCGTGTACGAGAGGAAGTTTGGAGGCGTAAAAAAGCCCTGAGAGACTCCGGCCTACTCATCACGGAGTCGTAAAACTCTAAAAAAAGATGGAACTGTTCAGAGCGGTCCAGAAAATAGTAGGACCCAGGAGTTGCTGGACCCAGGACGGAATAATAATCGCCTTTAAAAAAACGAAAAAAAACGACTGCGCATCTGCGAGAGCGCCGACCTGGACCAGCTAAATTCGTGGTGTCACGAATCCAGGCCCCGATCCCCAAAAACCAAAAACCACGCCTGATAATAAATAGCCACCCCAGCACACCAACACCTACCCGACTGGAAAAAACCCACAACGTACCTAAATATCGAACTATTCACGAAAACATAGCATCACTTCACCGGAACCCCCCCCCCCCCCCCACCCCTAATCAAGCCCGCGCATAAGTCACTTAACTTGATAATCAAGTGTGAATACTGAATTGTTAAGTAACTTTTAAACCCTCATACTGAGCCCTATACTTCTTATTTAGAAAAAATATAATTATTTAGATTTATACAAGGTATCAACAAGATAGTAGAAAATAACACTGATTAGTACAATAGACTCGTAGTAATAGAATAAATAGAATAAAAATTATTAAAATAATGACCATTTTGATTGAAGACCCCCCCACAGATTATAACTTTGATTTCATTTTAGACCAATGTACAACTAGCTCCTCGGTCACTTGTAAAAAACCCCAGTCAGCTAGGACAAATATACGAAAAACTATGATGGCTTACGAAGTTCCATGTTAATATAAGAGGAAAAACCCTCCACTTTGACGAGCTAACAGCAATTCTCAGGACGCTGGTACACCCTTTGATATTATTGTTCTAACGGAAACACAGCTACGATCGGACACCCCCCAAATACACATGAATGGATAAAACAACCCCATAACTTTACAAACAAAAATCCCTCGCATGATGGAGTAACAATCCTAAGTAGGAACAATTAAATTTGATTCCATAGAATGCCACAGAAGTAAATCATTCATCAAGCTAATGGTTTCACCTAACGGTATCGAAAGAATAATTTAACTTACTGCATTTTAGCAATATACAGATCCCCCTCAGGAAACATAAAACTATTCATTGACAAATGTGTAATGAAACCAACAAATGGCTGGAGACCAAAAAATTATAATCGGGGACATAAATATAAACACCTCGAAACCCTGGCACTTACAAATGACTTTTTAAATATGCTTTCACTCCCGCGGCTTTGTCCAATACATCACGACCTACTCGGTAACTTCGATGATTTAGCACATGCATAGACCATATATTTCTCAACCGAAGTGAAAAAAAAATCGAAGCCGCAAGTGCAATCCTCCGCACAACAATGACAGACCATTATGCAAACATGCATAAGTTTTAAACAAAAAACATCTAATAAATCAAAAACCCCTAAAAGAAAATGCGAAAAACCCGACGAAAAAAATGAAATTAAAAAAACTAATTATGACCTCCTAAGGCAGAACCTTAGCTTAGAGTCGTGGTTTAAAAGTACTAAGCGACAACAACCCTGATACCGCTGCAAAAAACTCTTGTCCAGATTCTACAAACCCAAATCGATAAAGCCACAAAAACCGTCAATACCAACTCAAGTGCAAAATTTTAAAATCAAGCCATGGATAACCAATGGAATCATGAAATCCATAAGAACCCGGGACAAATCGCACCGAAAAGTATTACACAATCCCAACAAAAACCTGATAAGCGACCATTACAAAAGATACCGAAATATCTTAACCTCTTAATAAAAAGAACAAAAAATGATACTATAGAGACAAGCTTAATGCAAGCAATGGTGACAAAAAAAACTCTGGCAAATCATAAATGAATCACCATAATAACACTAAACCGGCTAGCATTACTAATATACTCCGGAAGACGGACAACATCTGACGACAAAAGACCAACCCTCGAGAAATAGCAGACACCTTTATAGATTACTTTAGTGATATAGGAGAAAAAATGGCATGCAGCATAATAACAAATAAAAACGCTCCCGATGTCGACGGTCAAGACATCCCAGGAACACCAAATCTATATTTAGCGTCCTGTCACTAATGAAGAAATAATGCAGTATATAGTAGAAATGGATCCGGCGACTGCGACTGGGCCTGACCATATTAGCACTAAGACCATACAAACCACAAAGGACTTGATAACAATACCACTTTTGCACATAAAAAACAAAAGCTTCGAACAGGAATCTACCCAACGATATTCAAAATTTCACACATAAAACCGATTTACAAAAAGGTAAAAAATCGCTAACTAGTAACTACAGACCAATCTCCCTACTAAAACAACTTATCAAAATTACATGAAAAGTGCATAAAAGCAAGAATTAAAATCATTCCTCGAAACTAATAAACTACTTTCTCCCAATCAATAGGGTTCCGGTCCAACAAAAACACTGACGACGCCACACTAGCACTGACTACTGAAATTTATAATCAATTGACGAGAATAAAAAGCCCCTAGCCATATTTCTGGACCTAGCGAAAGCTTCGACACCATATCGCACCGACTCTTATTTATAAAACTAGACAAAATAGGGATCCGAGGCATTAGCCTAGGACTTGTCAAAAGCTACATACAAGACAGACAAAAAATTTTCAAACATTAATAACTCAATTAGTAAACCAAGAGTAATTAAATATGGAGTGCCGCAAGGGACCGTCCTCGGACCCACTATTATTCTTGATCTTTATAAACGACCTATGTTCCCCTTTAAAGCAAACTGTAAAATAATCACCTTGCCGTGACACAGTCCTTCGTTCTCCTCCCAAATCTTGGCTCAATGTCCACTTGCTGGCAGAGCAAGGGCTACGCAAAAATTTTCCAATGGCTTAAATAACAATCTACTAACTCTCAATAAAAAAAAGACTACATACATAACTTTCTCACCTCGAGCCACCCCTGAACCTGATAGACTTATACTGAAACTCCACGATAGTGACTGTAAAATCAACAATCAACAATGCGACTGCCATAAACTAGCAAGGCAACTTCAACTAGGTATCTAGGAATTCAAATCGACCAGCATCTCAGGTGGAATGAACACATACAATTAATTATTAAGAAGGTCCCTTACACCATGACGAGCCTGTACAGTCTCAGGAACATTCTGACATTCGAAAACTTGAAGTTGTTTACTTTGCTTTAATACAAATCCATCCTCCAGTATGGAATTATCGGATGGGGGTACATATGACACACACATACAACAATTAATGTCTTTCAAAACACTGTTCTAAAAAAATTTTTCTAAAATTAGATCGGTATCACCCCACCAATAATTATACGTAAATACTAGAATCTAGAAATTCGAAATTGTATGTACTCTCTCTGCTTCGCAGTATGCATTACAAATAAGATATCTATACCCCCAGACCCCACACAAAACTATAAGCTAGTCACTCGCTCGAGAAGTAATAAAGAAATATTTAATCATAGGGTAAAATAAAGGAATTCAACAAAGACATGCCACATTTCTAGGACCAAAACTATACAACATTTTACCAATTAAAACCCGAAATATAAAGTCAAAGGACATATTCAAAACCCCCACTCAAAGAAATGGTCCTTACCAAGTCAATAAGCTACATAACCAATGTTATAAACTGTAAAAACATTTACAAAGTCAACATAATAACACGTGGGGCTATAATCCTCGTTAACTGCTGAAAAAGAAATGCTGTTTCAAAAGCCATCAAAACACTGAACCAGATAAGTTAGAGGAATATTTAAATTAATTTTAATTTGTAGCATCATTTTTAGTATAAGGAAGTAGACATGTATTTATCTAATGTCCCTAGCATGATATCTTAAAGCCTTAAACCTTTTTTCACTATAATCTTTATGCTTTTTCCCACCCATAATAGGTATGTATATAATAGGGATAATGTAAAAATAATTGTTTCATTATATGATAAGAACTATTGTTTCGGATGTTTGGTAATAGACCCATAAAGATGTTTTTAATAAGTTATAACCAGGGTTTCACTGTTATTTAGTTTAATATTTATCAATGATCAACTGTTAACTTAGTTATTAATTATTAGTTTTTTTTAAGATTAGTTATGTTAATTCAAGGCACGCTCGTCTATTTTTGCATAGACAAAAATGGCTAATGTATACCCGCTACAAAATTTTTGTACTGCCCATGCATTTACATTTTTGGATGGACAGTACACTATTTTTTCCCTTAATGCAGCATTATCTATTCGTACGCCCTAATATTATGTGCCAATTTTATTTTTTTATTGCTAAGAGATACGGTAATTATTTCTAAGTATGTCAATTAACCTAGTATGTATTCACAATGAGGAAAAGTATGCTCCGCCTCAAGATTTACTCTTATTGGAGCATACAAATATCAAAATGTAAACAACCATGTATACAAACAATATGGAATATGGAAAAAAAAAAGATCAATCAATCAATCAATCCTACGCCTGTTGACCTGGGCAAGGGCTTCTAGATCCCCGCCTCTCCCCGCCGATCTAGTAGACCTTGGACCTGGGTTGAACTTTTTTGTTTATTTAGATTAAGGCGCTTTAACCGTTTGGTCATAATGCGCTACTCTAGCTTAGGGGTTAAGGGAAGGGGGGGGAACATGCTGGTAGGAACCAGCCACGGGTTAGGTGAGGAAGTAGGATGGTGGGGAGGATTCTCACGTCCCGGTAGTCTCGTCTTGATCATCGTTCGTGTTGTCATGGTCGTCGTTTTCGGGGAAGTCATCAAAGAGAGGAGGAAGTTGTCCACGACGACGACCACTAGAGCTCGCTTCTATTTTTGAGAAGAAAAAAAACTTCTTACTAGCGGTGTTTGCGAGATGGTCTTATCTTATGACTTTATTTTTTCACTTTATCAGAGCCATCCCCCGGGGCCAGATTCTTTATTGCATATAACGTCGACGTGAGAAACAAGGGCGCTTCAACTGGTTAGGTCATGTTGCTCCGCCTGTGATTTGTATAAATTCAAAAGATTTCTTTTGATTTTTAAGTTGGAAATAATAAATTGATAAAAATATTAAAAATGAGAACAGAGAAGTTTCTTGAGTTTTTTTTTTTGGACCTGGGGCCTAATCACGCAGTTCGATTGCAACGTGAGTTGTAGCTCGTGGTTATTTTGTTTTGACCTTACACGAGATAGTCTTCATTAATTATTTTCAATATACTATTATGGAGATCTGCTATATTTTGGATTGGATATTGGACTTAAGTCCAAGGACAAGCCAAGTCGTTGTCTGACGAGTGAGCAAGTCATGTGTTGAGTGCCCTGTAACATTTCAGTTAAGTCATTGACTATTAAAGTATAAAAGTAGATTTTAAATTTCGTTGGTTAGGGCGCGTCACTGTAATCCATAACGCGTCACTCTAGACTATGATGGGCTAGGGAGGAAAGACCCCTTGGATCCAGCCTTACGTAGAGGGAAGAATGGTAAAGTCCCAGTTACCAGGACACATGGTCGCTCACCTTGTCTAAACAGTAAATTAAGCGTTTTCCTAGTATAAGGTGCAATGTAATTTGAATTGTTTTATAGTACCTTTACAAATGAATATACGCGTTTATAAAAGTCCACTCTGTTAATAAGTAGAAGCAAGTACAAGTACTGAGATGCGATTTGTTGCTTATAGTAAACTGACCCTTCATTTTTAAAACGCACTTAATAATTCACCAGACACTGTGCGCTCAACTTAACAAAATACCACAGCAATAATACCTCCCTCCGTAAATTAAACTGAAATAATAAAATTAAGAAGTGAGGACCCGGCACCTCCACCAACATTGCTATTCTTATGGAGTTTCAACTTTTCTCACTCTACCAGGAAACCCCACCAAATGCCTATCACAATCTGCTATTTTATTTTTTTGACAATGCGTTTGTCTTTTTTCCAATCTGCGAATCACAGCTTGGAAAATTCCTGATAATTTTCTATCTTTACACGGGAAATACAGAAAACCAATCAAATTTGACTGCAATCTTGATCGTCTAGAATTATACTACGAGTGACATGAAGGGAAGTTTTAGTTTCATTATTTACAGAATAATCAGTCGTTTTTACCAATTGGTGGGTTTTTCTTACTAAACTGTCACCGAAAAATCACTTCTCCTGTGTTTTAATCTGGATTTTGTAAGCATTCAAAAGGTTTCAGCTAGTGATTTGCATCTAATAAGGTTATTTAGAGTTCAGTGTTGTGTGGTGAGCAAAATACATTAAATTTCATTTAATTATCTTTATAGGAATTTAAACATATTAGATTTGTGTGAACGTTCTTCTCAGTGTGCAGCTTGACGACAAGCTTTAGGCTTAAATACTCATTTAAAAGCATATTTTTAGTAATTTTTGAGTTTGTGACATTAAAATCCTTCCCTTATTTTGAAGATCATTGTGAAGCCAAATTTATATCCATAAAGTGTTTTAAGAAGTAAAATTATTTAAAAAGGATTGATTTTTGATTTTCTCTCAAAAATCAAGTGGAACGTTCGCTTGTTATATAAACAAACTTCGAAAATATTGTTTACTTTCTTGACCGCAAGAATTAGGCCTAGGAATTTGAATTATATTCTTTCGATTATAAACAGTACAATTTCTTTCATTCATAATGGCCTAAAACAGTGGTTAAACGTTACCGTATGTAATTTGAAAAAGAACAAAACAAATAAAACGCCTAGAGTGCTCGGTTATTGTGAAGATATTTTCCATGGGTATGTATAAATATGCCAATGAGGCATTCGATCAAACTTAAACCATGGGAATGTAATAAGGGTATAATCAGTTATAATAGCAGCAAGTGCCTTAAATGGGGACGGTTCAGATGTCTATGAACTGAAGAACCGAACAAGACGAGTTTCGACGAGTGGTATTGTATGAATTGTTTATTTCCCCCTCTAAGTGTACATAAATTTATTGACAAATCTTTTTCTAATCATGAGGTCGATAAAGAACCTCAAATAGTAAATGGATGTTGCTGCTACATGGTTATGCGTGTATTGCCAAAAGGAATGAAGCTTGAATCTCAATATACGTAAGTTGGATAAGTACATAGATCAGTTGAGAGTTATTCTTGACACGTATAATTTTGATATATTTGCTTGCTGTGAAAAAATATCTAGATGAGTCTGTTCCAGACGGTTTATTTCTATTGACAATATAAAATTGCTAAGATTTGATCGTGAAAGGGTAGGGGGGAGGGTTAGTTATTTATATTGCCTGAGAAGTTCGTGTCAGTGTAGTCGCAGTGTTAAAGTTAAATTTCCGATAGATGTTGAGTTGCAGTCAGTTAAATTCTGGCTCCCGAAATGTAAAGCCAAGATTTTTACAGGCAGTTTATAAAGCTCCACACGTTAAAGTTGCAGAATTTTCAGATGTTTGATAGTTAATTACAATCAAAAAAAAATTTTTTTTTAAAAAAAAATCTGAGCTAATGAATTGTTTTTCTCGGTGATTTCAACATTGATTTGAGTAAGCAGACATTACCAGTAAATAATTTCAAAAGTCTTACAAGATCACATGGATTGGTACAATTGATAAAGGCTGTTACTAGGGGTTAATAATAGCGTCAGCTTCTTTAATTGATCATGTTTATGCAATCACAATGAGAATATTATCCAGTCAGTTTATGATAAGTGTAGGATTAAGTTGATCATCGAATTAAATTTATTGTGTTGTAAGAATAAGCACTGTCCCCCAAACATTTCTTCTAAATTTGTAAATACTAGAAATTATAAGAATGTTGAGTGGAGCAAGTAGATGACGATAATCTTAGTGGTACCATTGACCAAATTGGTGGGCAGTAAGTGCAGATGATAAATTAGACAGTTGTAAAGTAGTAGTAAGACCTTAAATGAACATGCACACCCCTTGAAATTAGAAGGTAAAGGTAAGCAGCCCCATGGTTAACAGCAAGATTAGGAAATCCATGCATAGGGAGAGACAACTTGGGCAAAGAATTTTAGAATTTTTAGAAGGCAGTCAACGTGGAGAATACAAGGAAAGTTAGAAATAAGGTAAAGAAATCAGATTCGTGTTCTAAGCGTGAGCATTTTAGTCTTATTTGATAATGATATTTCTTTCAAAATCTTTTATGGTCAGTTTATAATAAGTTGACAGGTAACAAAGTGAAAAAAGAGTGTAGCATAGGACCTCATTGACGAGAATGGGTATCCTACACGTCTAATCCTGACATTTGCTGTTTGTTACAGAAAAGTCTTTGTTGTGAACGATGTAGATTTTTCAGTGAAATTGGTATAAGTTAAGATTTAAATCAGAAAGAAGGCAGATGATTCCCGCATGATAAAGGTAACTAAGTGAAGAAGTCATTTCAGCCAATTTTAAACGCCTAAACTTAAAAGCTCGCCCAAACACTTAAAGAAGATCCATGCCATAGTATTCAAGAAATGAGAATCAATAGGTCGATTATTGGCGTATCTAATTTCCCCATGTCTTTCTTGTAGGTGATTTCCCAACACAGCTGAAATTGGCAAGGGTAACGCCTATTTATAAGGGTAAAGGTTAAATAAGAGTGATAGGAATCTTATCGACCTATATCACCTCTTCCAACTGTAGGAAAATTATTGAAAATATTTTACACAAGAGGTTCATTACAGAAGTGGTGCATCTGAAGGTTTAAGTGCAAACCAGCATGGTTTCAGGAAAGGTAGGTCAACGCAAAGGCCCTTCTAGCATTTTTACAGATTTTTATCTATAAAGGGATTAATAAACGTAATGGTAGGGTGGAGCTGTCTTTGTTGATCTTAGAAAAGCATTTGATTCAGTACCTTTTTTACCTCTTATAAAATTAAAAAACCAGGTTTAACGTAAAAAACTTATTTTGTTATCAATTTTGGCGGATTATTTTTTAAATAGAAAATGTTTATACAATCTTTGCAAAATATAGTTCACAAAGTATTTCAATATTATTATGTGGAGTACCCCAAGGATCAATATTAGGACCCCTGTTATTACTTATATAGATGATAATCTACTATAATGGGAGGCATCAATTATATTTATAGTGATGATTGGTCATTTTATAGAAGGTGTGGATGTCGAAGGAGATCGTAATAAGGACGTTTCTTCAAGAAGTTCTAATGAGGATGGATGATTGGTATTAAAACTCAGGAAACTTGATATTAATTATAGCAAACAAATTTAAGATTGTTCATAAGGCTAATGATAGGAAGCATGAACTGATATCATTTGACGTTAAAATTGTAATGGTAAGTAATTTTCTAGCAGTGTATGCAATTTAAATATCTTGGAGTTTTCTTAGATTGTAGTTTTAATTTTTGTAAGAAACATACTGAATATGTGTGTAAGAAAGTATCATCATCAATTGGAATATAAGTAGAATGAAGACGTTTGCTTACAACCGAGAAGAATTGTTGAGGTTACTTGTAGATTTTATATTCACCGTCTGTTATTGATTATTGCTTATTGGTTTGGGCAGTAAGACCTTCTACTGGTAGTTGTACTACCAGAAGAGAATTGACCATCTGTGTGATTCTTCCCTTGAACCCAGATTTGCAGTCTGATTGTTTCACGATTGAGGAGAGGATGAACTATAGCGTGCTGTAAATACATACAAAGTATTGAAAGGTTATGTTTAGGGTATTATAACCCAATATTTTTAAAATTGTTGATCGTGATAGAAATTCCTACTTATAAAACTCATTGGAAAGTTCCTAGGAATTAAATTCTGAAGCATTAAGAAAGTCCTTATGGACGAGGGCGTATCCTAGTGGGAATTCAATTTCTTATGATATTAGAAGCACGTTTACTGATCTGGAATTGTACCAATTTAAAAGTAAAATGAAGCAATTATAATGAATCAAAGAGCAAAAATTGGTTTTTACTATTTATTTGTAAGTTATTGTCTGTGTGTTTGTGTAATGTTAATTACCTTCCTAAGCTCTTATAAGGATTTTGCTTTGTCTCTTTGTTTGTCATTATTGCTTTGATTATGATATAAACAAGGTATTTTCAATATATTTTATGCCTAGATTTCTGGTGACGCCCACTGAGGAGCTTGCAACTTGATTTATGGTGATCCGGGTATCATTGCTGTGATCAGGTTGACATGAAATTTTTTAAATAATTATATATTGATATAATTATAATATGAGTCAAGATTTGACACAAAATGAAGATGGAACCCAGAATAAAAAGAACGCAGTCGGTGGTTTTTTCCGCAGAAAGTTTGATATACTCCCTGATTGCTGTTCCTGATTTTTGGCAAACTCATTATTTCGTTGAGTGGGATCGTCTATAAATCCCCCCCCCCCCCCCCCCGTTTTTTTCTTTTTTTCTTTTAGTTTTTCTTTTTTTAATGTTTTTTTTTTTTCTTTCTTTTTCTTTCGTTTCTTTTCTTTTTTTGCTTTTCAATATCCCACCCTTTTTATATTTGATTCATTCATTAATGCATATAATATCATTTAAATTGTACCAAAATTCTGGTGTAAAGCATTGTGTTGTAATGCTACTATTTCAAATATTTACGAAAATGTAATTTTTATTGTTGTTTCTGCATCTAGGTTAATTAGATTTATTTAGGTGGTCCTCTTTGAAATCCAGTTTTTATAACTGAATAGGATAGGGGACGGTAATAAAAATAAATAAATAAATAAAATAATAAATAATCATTGGTCGTAAAGGAAGGGGCGGGAATGTCAAAATTCGAAATATAGTTTAGAATAATGATTTCAGTTCCCCAACAACTAGTTACAGTTACGGTTAACAAGGAACTAAATGTTGAGAGATTAAATTCTAGACTTTAACCCAAAGCGTTCGCTTAGTTATTAAGATTATTGTATCTCTGGTTGGCCACTACGTCGCCGACTACCTGGTTGGCTCGGTTAGATGTAGCCTAGGATGAGCGAGAACGAGAGGAAGGGATGGAAGAGGACGTTTACCTTCCAAGAGAGTCAGGACCGGGGGGAAGCCGGGCGTTCCCAGGGTGAACCATTCGTCCCAGCCTTCGTTTTGGTTTTGACCGGAACCCTTAGACCGCCTACTTGCCAGGGTTGGTCAGAGTGCATAGTGTCTCGGTTAGACGACGTGAGAAAACCATGTGGCTTCAACCCGTAATGTTATATTGCGCTGCTGTGGAAGTTCATGAAAATGAGTTAGTACTATGTTTGTTTGTTTTTATCAAGTGTCTGGTTTTATTTATTGATGATTTATTTATTTATTTAACGGACTATCCTATTTCAGTAATTAAAAAATGATATTACAAAGGAGACAAACTAAATAAATCTAATTACATAATGGCAGACACAAACAAGAACTACATTTAAGTAAATATTGAAATAGTAATATTTATCAACAAAGACATTAAATAGACGACGGGCTTGAGAAAACTAGGGCGCTCAACCGTTAGGTCATATTGCCCGCCGCCTGGTGAATGAAAGTAAATAGAAGAGTTAACGCAGGTATGTTTGATGATGAGATTGTTTCTAAGTGTATAAATAACAAAAATAAATTGAAGATGAAGAAAGTAATAGCAAATAAAAGTTAGGTATGTAAAATGAAATAAGAAAAGAAAGAAATCGTTTTTTGACGTTAATTAAAGTTTGTTAAATAGATTAAGTGGATGAGAAATTTGGAAAGGTTTGTCGGGACGTTATCATATGTTAGACGTTCTTCATATAATAGGGAGAGATAAAATTGCATGCGCATAAGGCATCATATTTGGTACATTCGCTAGCATATGATGATACGGTTAAGGTACCATCACATGTGTACATATGGGCATAACCTTTTCTCTGGTTAAGAGATATACGGTGTTAGGCGCTGTGTGCCCTATACGAAGTATAGACAAATACCACCTCTTCTCTACGGTGAGTAGTCGAGACGTAGGGGAAGAATTTTGTTAGTTCAATGTGGGACAAATCACACTACCCCAATGTTATTTGCAAAACACATCCAAGATGCTTGTCGCAAATTCCCAACAAATCTTTGCTTGAATCCACTCTTGACATCTGGAACGGGAATAGAGTGTGAAATCAACGTCGCGACGCTGGGAAGGTTCATTAGCAGCCATATCAGCTCTGGTTTCATTTCCCTCTATGCCCACGTGTCCAGGTATCCAGCAAAACTCTATTATAATCCCCGGTCTTAGAGGTTAGTTTTTCTAATAGAATTGGAATGGCTTGTACAAATGATGATAGAATACATCGAAGTTTATAGCTGAGTGAACTTAAGCTATCTGAACACAAAAGGTATTCTCCATAACGACAGCGTAGAATGTATTTAAGAGCTTCACGGATGGCGAATAACTCGCAGTGAAAAAACTGAACACACGTCCGCTTAGCATGAAACGTTCAGTTAAAGGTGGAAGCAATAAAAGCACTTCCAACCTTGTTGTAAATTTTGGAGCCATCTGTGAATACCAAAGTAAACCTTGATGTTCATGGCAAATCTCTCTAAAGTTAATTTGGAATTACACTATCGCAAGGAGAGTTTTTATCAAAACGACAAAGGTCGAATATAATTAATCGCGCTCTGTGTAAACAAGGGCGGGTTAATGCTAAATACAAAATTAAAACTTTGGCAGATGAAAATTCTATAAGATTAAACAAAGTTTACATCTGAATCCCGCTTGAAGAAATGCGATGGGTTTGTTATCAAAGTGTCTGACTATTTGTCGTGTTAAAAACATTTCCGATTTGCTGGAGGTAGGCATAGCTTAATTTTCCATTACATAAGTCCCCATCAAGAGGTTCTCCGTTCTGCAAGGAGGACCCACCTGACTCGGCATACAAGCTGAATACCAGGGATTGTTCAAATGCCACCAAGAGCAATACGAAGACCCACAATGGTGGGACAGTGTCTAGAAGTCTAAGGGTTGTGTTACTTGATGAAGAGTATACGGGGGGGGTAAAAAAAAAAAAAAAAAACATACAAAGTCTATCTTGGAGCCAAACTAGAGGTCCGTAAATTCTCAACATGCAAGTCCTAATCTGCACCCCACGATGTCAGTACTGAGAACTATCAATTAATTGATTTCAACATGCATTTTTTTGCGTAACTCAACAACGTGGTCTTTCCAATTTAGCTTTTGTCAAAACAACCATGCCGAGAAGACGCGCCAGTTGTTTTGAATAGAAGTTATACATTGTTAAAAAATAGTGTGGGTCATTTTGGATCTTGGAGACGGCAAAAGTGAGTGTCCCCCGCTTTCCGAGGCCCATTCACTTAATTGTTCAAACCCATTTGCACGGTCTTTGAGCTGTTACGTAAATTTATTGATCGGAAGAGATCCCAGGTCATCTACAAAGGCACGAAATAGGCTCTTTGGGATACAATCCACACACTGTTTATTTCAATAGCAAAACAGTGATACGACAAGACCGAGCCTGGTGCTAAAACTGTTTCCAGTGCGAACGAGTGGGACAGTACATGTTAACACGTATTTGAAAATTCTATCTTTAAAAAGTTTTTCTAAAAATGTTGGCATGTGCCTCTAAAAACCCCACTCGTGAATCTGTTGAAGAAATATTAGATCTCCTATGTTGTATCGTCATGCTTTTTCAAGTCAAAAGCACACCAACGACATGTGTTTTGTCAACAAACCCTTTCTTGGAATAAACGTCTTATCGAACCAAGTGGTCGATGGTGCAACGACGTGGACGAAATCCACATTCGGGACGTTCGCCAATAAAACGCGTGTCTCAGCATCCCAATTAGTTGTTGTTGATCATATTTTCGAACAATTTGCAAAAGAACTTGTCAGAGAAATAGGGCGAATCGAGGGGTAGTCAAGGGAAGGGGGCAAGGTGCTCGACACTCAAGCCTGAAGTGAAGGTATCCTAACAGAAACAAAAGCAACATGGATTCGGCTTGTTGTAGTCATCGCCTTCGTTCACAACGTAAACAAACAACGGTTCTGACAACGTCACTGCCAGTAGCCATATAATCAATTGGGTTTATTCTATTTGCCTTGCACAATACAGGGAAATTGACGATGAGTGAGAAACTAGGGCGCTTCAACCGGTAAGATCATATTGCGCGCCTGTGATAATAAAAAGGTTATGAGATGAGTTAATGGTGTTTTGATTATGCGGTTGTTTTCTTGGTATGCATAACAAAATATAAAAGGAGGATGATAGGTAATAGCAAAACGAAAGTTATAATGTGAATGAAAATGAATAATTTAATGAGATGTGTATGATGTGATTAATTTTTTTTAAATAGATGGACTTTGAATGAGACTTTACGAAAGTTTAGTCCGTTATCCATATGCATTGAAGTTCTTCATATGATTGGGAGAGGAGAGATCAAATTGCATGCGCAAGGCACATTTTTGGTACATTCTGCTAGCATCTGATGTACGGTAAAGGTTCATCACAGGTGTCACATATGGTAAAACTTTTCTCTGATAAGGAGATATCCGTGAGTTAGACAGTGTGTGGCCTATGCGAAGTCTAGACAATACCATCTCTTCATCTACAGGAGAGTCGAGGACGTAGGGTGGACGATTTTTTTTCATTCGTTGTTGGCATCAGAAAATGGATTTTTTTATTTTGCGCCACAAACCAAGATGCACTTTCTCAAATCAAAAAATCGTTGCTTGTATCCACTCTTGTCACTTAAGATAGAACTTAGAGTTTAAGTTTCTCTTATTTTTGTGAGTTTATTTAGATAATGGGTGCCGCGTCAACCGTAAGGTAACACCGTCCGTTCGGATGGACGGAAAAAGGTTGTATTGATTTTTCAAAAAGGAGGGCTTTTACGGTTTTTCCCCTTCCCTTCTTTTTAAATTGCAAAGTGGATTAATTTTATCAAAAAGAGACATTAATAATTTTTAAATAATAATAAATAATAAAATAATAAATAAAATAATAATAATAATAATAAATTAAAAACACCTAACCGGAGTGTAGAGGGTTTAAAAGTATTTTGGGGATTTTTTAAGGGGAATTTGAACAAACCCCATTTGGGCGGACCCACTGACATCTTGGGGCATAGTAAGCGTTAAAGGGGAATTTTGGAAAAGTTTTTTATTAAAGTTTTATCCAAAAAGTTTTTTGTTTTATTTGAAAATCAACAAGAAAAGATGACAGCTTGCTAAAGGTTTGGAAAACAATGGGAAAGAAATATTAAATTTTAAAGGAAGGGGGGAAAAGAGAATTTGTTTAAAGTAAAATTAACAAATCCAGGAATAAAGAAAGAAAAATGACCCTGGAAACTAAAAGAAAATGAGGTGAGAAAGGAAAAATCATAAAAAACATAAAGGAGGGAAAGAGGAAAAACAAAGGGTTTTTTTTTAAGGAAGAAAAAAAAGGAAAAATTTTGAAAAAAAAATTTGGGGAAAATTTAAATAAAAGCCCAAAATTTAATGCCAAAACAGGAAAAAAAATTATTAAAGGAAAAAGAAAATTGTTTACAAATTAAATTAATCAAAAAATTTTTGGTTGGAATGGGGAAAGCCTCCTGGGGGAAAACTAAATTTTTTTTTCCCAAAAAAAGTTGGAACCCCCAAAAAAAAAACAAAGGCCCCCAGATAGGGAAATAGGGGGAACACAGAACAAAGAGGAAAAGGCACCCGGGAGAAGAAAGCCCATTTAAGAAAAAAAATTTTAATAAAAATTAAAAATTTCCCCTTGTGAAGCCCGAAAAAAATTGAAAAAAAACAGAACAATTAAAAAACAATTGTTTAGACCGAATTATTGTTTTAAATCGATCCAATAGACAAAACAAGCCTTAATCATCTAGTTTATGGAAAGCCTCAGTATTAAGACAAGCTTGTGAAAAAAAGAACAATCAGTTTTTAAAAAACAATCGTATACACCAAAGGGAAAAAAAGAATAAAAAAAAAATTTGATTCATGGCGAAAAAAAAAAAAACCTATCCTTGTTTTAGAAATAAAAAATAAATTAAAATCTTTCGTTTTAAATTACTGTAAAAAAAACGGAAAATTTTTTTGAAAAGTAAGATCCCAAAAGCCCCAAGATGCGGTTTTCAAGTAGAAGAGCAATTGAAAAAAAAAAAAAAAAAGAAGATTCAGGCCAAAAAGCTAGAGAAAAGAAGATACACGAAAAGAACACGCAGTTAGACAAAATAAAACTTTTTTCAAAAAAAGGGAAAATAAATTCTACAAAAAGACTTGGAAAAAAAAAAAACTTTGAAAAAAAAAAATACCAAAAAAAAAGGTAAAATAGAAATTTTTTGGAAATCAATCGGGGGAAGATAAAAAAAAAGCATAATTTTCAAAAGTAAATGGATTCAACTCAAAATTGGATTGTGTTAATTCCCCGGGAAATATGAACTGGGAAGAAATTACAATGTTGGTTTTGTCTTTTTCCCTTCGGAAAAGTGCTAGCTGGAAAGCCCCAGGACCAGACAAATTATCCAACTTTTGGCTAAAACAACTGACATCCACTCAACTATTTTAGTAACTTTGCTAAATAATGTTGGGGGTACCAAGAGCACCGTAGGGTTTGCCCCCAAAGTGTTCGTTTTTTTTCCGAAGTCAGCAAAAACTGAACAACCAAAAAATTATGACCTATCACAGTTTACCTACAATGTATAAAATCTTAACGCAAAAATAACTGAACGAATCCAAGTTTTTTTTGTAAAAAAATGTAATGCCATTAGAGAAAAAAGGTTTGGTTGTAGAAATACGTAGGGAAGTAAGGATCATCTTCTTTGAGTAAAGCTAAAATGGAAAATTGAAACAGAGACAGAAGAATTTTATGTAGGTTGGTTTGATTACAAGAAAGCATTTATGGTGCCACACAGTTGGATTTTTAAAAGTATTGGAAAAGTATAAGGCAATCCCAAATTTTTGTCAAATTTTGCAAAAAATGATGCTAAAATTGGGAAAACAAAATGAAAATAAGAACGGAAACGAAAAAACCCCTCAAGTATGTTCACATACAACGAGGAAATTTCAGGGTGTTCGTTTTCGCCATTCTATTTTGCATGAGCTTGTTTTCCTTTTAAAAGTGCTCAATGACGCAGTTTGGTATTCATTTTTGCCGAATGAAAAAGTCTCGAACCCTTTTGTACATGGAATTTGAAGTATTCGCGAAAAAGACGATGAACTTATATCTTTCTAAATATCGTCAAAAAATTTTAGTGACGACATTTGTATGGAATTTGGAAAACGAAAGTGCAAGAAAGCACATTCAAGAGAGGGAAGATTGTCGCAAGTGAAAACATCCAATTGGAGCATACCACTATTTAGGACATTTGGGCAAAATCAACTTATAAAAAATCTTGGAATAGAAGAAAGGGAATGGTGTTCAGCATCAATGATGAAAGATAAATTGAGCAAAGAATACAAACGACGTCTAGATAATATTGAAAGTGAATTGAACGGACGAAATAAAAATATTGCAATTGGTCATTTGTGTGCCAGTAATATCTTATAGCTTTGGGATATTAGATTGGAGCAAGAAAACTTAAGGATTGGATCGAAAAACGAGAAAATGTTGACAAGAACGGAATGCACCCTCCCCCGAGCGGGCGTCGAAACTGTATATCGCAAGGAAGAATGGGGGTCGAGGGTTTTAAACCCAAATGAGGGGTAACAAAAAAGCAAGATTGGTTTTTAGTTTTACATAGAAGGGAAAGGGGGATGACAAAAATTTTTTAGAATGGGTTTAAAAAACATGAGTCCGCAAAGCTATGAGAAAATCTGTCATTTAAATTAGGGAACAAGTTTCAATCAGGTTTTGGGAATAACCCATATTAAACAGATAAAGGGCCCCTCATAAAAAGGTCAAGATAATCAAGAAGCAAATAAAAAACATTATCCAGAAAAATTTAATAAGTTTCTGGAAGTCTAAACCCTTTTCATGGACAATATATTTCCGCATGGAGCAACCCCATATTGACCAAGACAAAAATAATGGCGGGCAGAAGAATCCAAAGGTGAAATGAAAGTCTTTTGTAGCTGCACAAGATCAACCTTTAAAAACAAAAAAATTTTGAAAAAGAATTCTCAAACTCACGTAGGACAAGTGTCGTTTGTGTAAACTTTATGAAGAAAAACGTTTTTCACAATTTTTGGGTGCCGGCTTTTGCAAAAAAAAGGAATACATTGATACATGATAAAGTTGGGGCAATTTTTCATGGAAAATTTGTAGAAGTTACAAAATCGAAAAATTCTGACAAAGGGAATGCATATACCAGAACAAGTAGTTGAAAATGGGAATGTGACCATATTTTGGAATGAGCTAAAATCATGATAGAAAAGGGTTTTTCACAACAAACCAGACATTGTTGAAAAAAAAAAGCGATCAAAAAAAGTTTGATCATCGATGTAGCTATCCCCTCAGACCGCAACTAGTCCAAAGGAAGCAGAAAAACGCACAAGATATCGAGACCTTTAAATAAAATTAACGAATGTGGAATGTCCGTTGTAAAATTGTTCCCCTTATTATTGGGGCTTGTGGGGCAATTGGGGGGAAATTTTTAAGAGAACCTCCAAATTTTCTCTGGGAAATGGACCCAGAGCTTCAAAAAGGGAGCATTTTTAGGAAACCCCCCACATATCGCAAAGTTTTAGTTAAAAAAAAATTTTTTCGTTTTTTCTTTTTGATTGATTTTGTTAATGCCATGTAATTAATTTTTGTAATAGGGGTTTTACCGAGATTTGGGGTTTATCTCTGGGGAAAATTCTTAAAAACCATTTTGTAAGTTCATATTTGGGAATAAAAGAAATAAAATAATAATAATAAAAAAAATAAAAAATAATATAATAATAAAAATAATAAAATTAAATAATTTTAAAAAATAATAAAAAAGGGGTAAAGGGTCATTTTTCCGCGTCGTGGTTAAAACCTACTAGGGTGAGTTCGACTTTTGGGAACCATGTGGGGGTTTCCTCTTTTGGATGATTGCTTGCTGTTTTATTATAATTGTTTAATAAAAACAAAAAATTTATATTTTTTTTAAATTTTTTTTTGGTATATGTTCCTTTTCCTTTATTGTCATTCTTTTTTAAATTGCATGTTAACCCCACACTTAAAATCTTTCCAGCGAGTGTCCACCCCTTTAAAAAAAAGATTTACTGACTTAAAAAAAAATATATTTACTTAATATTTGCCTCCTATGTATATAAATATGGGGCTGTCATATTATTATGAATTAATGAATAGATAACAGGAGTATAAATTTATTTTCTGCTTTTTAAGGAAAAGGCCAGATTGATAACAGTGGTCATTCTAAGTTGGTTGTAATTGGTTCAAGTAGTAGTTTTCTACAATGGTTGAGGATCAACTGTGTAACAGAAATAAGGTGTAGTGAATGATTGAAACATTGTAGTTATCAATAGAAATGAGTTGAATAGATAAAATCTGGATTTTTCTTTGTATGCCAAGGTAAAATACTAATCAAAACAAGTTAATTTAGACATTAACAGCGTAAACACAATCAAAGTAAGTCTTTATGGACTATGGCAACATACATTTACATGTGGCAAAGATTCTGTCAAACTGTCAAATGCCCATATTTATTTGTTGATTTATGTCACTTACTATGGTTGAGGTTATACAGTGTTGCCCCACGTTCAGGTCATTTCTACTTGTATTGAAATATTTGTAACTTTGGTACTACAGTATCTCGACAATGAAGTTCGGTTGAGGTGACTTTTAAAAATATTATTTAGATGCTGGAATAACCAAGTTATAAAATATTTATTTATAATAGTTGATTGATTTTGGGAGCAATAAAACAGCACATTTGGTGTTAGAATGTGTGGATTTTTGTGCCACCTACAATGGTTAGAGATAGGGAATTCATGATATTGCAATCGCAAATAACTCCCCCTCGAAAAGTAGTTCGGTGATATGTGTTTTATAATTTTTTCTATTATCAAAACATAACTTAAAGAATAATAATTAAAACGAATTTTGGGTCGATTTCAAGAATTGTAAGTGATGATGGAAAGACTTTCTAAGCCATGCTCTGTCTGGTGTTTCTTAAAGTTATAATATATTATTATATTTTGTTTAATATGTATGAATGTGTTACACATACAAATCATTACACTTTTCCCGAAATACTTATTTTTATTTAAAAAATGTGATATTTCAACTACTTTTCAGCCGTCTTTAATCAAAACAATACAACAACTAAAAAAACCACAACAAACAAGACAAAAACACATTTCAATTCAATTCAAACAATGAAAATGTTATTACAACTTGATGTATATGTATGTATGACAATTGATTTCTTCGTTTAGATAAACTTTTAAAAAAAGTAAGCATGGGCAGGCAGAGTGCAACAATGTAAGTAGTGCAGGCTGCGCAGACAAAAAAAAACAGCACATCAGTTCAATAATTATATAATTTATTCTTTTAAAAATATAGGATGACCCTTGTTGTTTAGTATCGTATATAATAGGAAGATTCCTCTTCAAAGTTTCGAACAGTTCCAATCTACAACCGTATCGGTAGTAGCACTACTTGTTCCTCCTGGATGTATGAAGATATTAAATGACTCAAATGAGGTGCCTCATAATCAAGAAAACATTGTAAATGCAATAGTTATTCCGATTTGTTTGAGGTTCGATATAATATTACTTAGGGAAAACGCTTAAGTCCGCCGCGTGATGGATGAGCTTTTTTAAGTTTTTAGTTTGCGTGGGATAGCTTTACTTTTGCAAGTGCTTGTTTTGCTGCTACGCCCATTGTAGTGATTGTTGTCAAGTTTCTATTGAAACGTCAATTTGTATTATTTACCGTTTTAAAAACCTTATATTAAAACCTTATTTCTATGGATTTGGCTAACTTTATCAACTTTTTCTTTCAAAAGGTACACTTCATCACCATAAAACTTAATGTTCCATGATAATATGAACGTTAAAGCCCCACCCGTTTGGCAGAATTGGCCCAAAAAGCACGAAAATATCGCACAAAAATAAAAAAAACTTATATTAAAAAGCTTTATTTCTATAGATTCTGGCTAAATTGTCCAACTTTTTACTTCAAAAGAAATACACACCATAACCTTAATGTCCATGTATAATATGGACGGTGTAGCCCCACATATCTGGTCAGAATTGGCCAATGGCACGAAAAAATATCGCCACAAAAAAATCGACAAATATCGCACAAAAAAATCCCCCCCCCCCCCCCCCCCCCTGAAAAAAATCGTAAAAGTACGATATTTATGAGAAAATTTCTTTGAAGATCGGATATGCCGTTTGCCCGGGTAGAGAGTGAAACAAACAGACAAAAATACAATAAAAAAAACACCCCGAGCTAAATTTTTTGGGGGGTCAGTGAAATGAAGTCTTCGCTTCGCTAATCAAATTAGATAAATTATATGGCGTGTTTAAGGAGACCCCTGCAGCTTGAGGAAGTAAGTGTTTGCCATGAGGGGGGTGGCCAATGAGCCCCTGTTACCTTTAGTCCTCTCGCTGAGTCCCCCCCCCCCCCAGGAAGGTGCCATTAGATTACGAAGGGTAATGTGTAAGTATTGTGTTTCAGACGTGGAAGCTCCTGGAGTCTGTTGAGTTTGTGTCCGCGGAGCCACCAGAAGATATCGGAACAACATTCAACCACGACAGAAGAAGGATTGGACTTTGGTTGTGAGCCTAATCACTTGCCACTGGAGTGGAAGTATTTCATTTCAATATAGATGTAGGTCCGTTTAGATTTCTTCCATTGATAGCATCTCTTCAGAGTTGGCCGAAATGATCAGCGATAGTCGGCCTTTTTTTACACCGTCGCAATATCGCCTGTGCTAAAATTAATCTTGAAGGGGTATCCCTAGGACCCTGCGCGCTGTCGCTGAGTGCCTTAACTGGAGTTAATCGCTGAGATTTGCCAGAACTTGTTAAAATCAAAACTCAGAACACGGGTTGAAATATTTAGCCCTAATCGTCGATGTTTTTCTATAATCATATAATTTTTAGTTGTGTCTTAGATCACGGTTGGAGTTTTTTAGTGAGACATTCTTTAGTTTAATTCGTATTTAAGTTTTATACTAGGAACACGCTCAGTGGACGCGATTGATAAGCGAGCACGTGCTATAGCTAGACACACATGCACATAAAATTTATGGCGGTTGGTTTCCAATATATTTATTATTGCCAAAGGATTTGGGTTAAACGCCGTGTGTTGGAAAACCTTTACTTTGGGATAAAATCCACCGCCATCTAGAGGACCCGTGACTCCTTTGGGAAAACTATTTAACTCTTTGGTGACAAATTAAGACTGCTTTCTCGAAAGTAATTTTGATTACTTCTAGGCGAGCAGTGCATTAGAAACTTCGCGCGTCTTCGGTTGCCATGGCAACGTACTTTTTTTATAATGTAATTTCCATCTACACTACTTAGTCGATCAAACTAAATTAACATATTCTTGACCGGACGGACATTCTAAATGATTTGGCTATCTCAGATTTTGTCCGGTTCAGTTTGAAAAAAAACTTTCGATTAACTTTAAGTAACTTTTTAACTTTTTGAACGATTTTGCACAAAACTAATGGCATTCAATCGAGAACAAAGCTGCGGCATGGTCAAAATTTCAACTCGATCCGAGCCTCCGTGTTCGAACGTTATCGCGAGCACATACAAACAAAAATACAAAAAAAAACAAAAAACAAAAAAAAAAAAAACCAAAACAAGGACTATTTTTCCGGAGAGTCAAATGGGCAAAACGCTCGCTCCTCGCTTAATTTAGTTTATATAAGTATTTGGTATAATGTGTTAATGTTTTTTCTTTCAGATAGCAATGAACAAACTTAACAACTTGACTAGAAAAACGTCCAAGTCGTTGTTTTAAACGATCGTGAGCGAAGTCATGTGTTGAGTACACGGGAAATTTGTCTTGTTATATTTGGTTAATTAGTTATGAATATTTGAGGTTTAAGTTGGTATAAGGGCGAGTCAACTGTAAGTGCCATAAAGCGCAACTCTTGCCTATGATAGCTAGGGAGGCCTTAGGTAGGGGGAAAAGGGAAAGATAAGGTTCCCGGGTTCTCAACACATCGCATAACTTAGCCCGATTTCAATGTCCAGTTAAAGTGGCAAGTAAATTTTAACTGAACACATAAACTTTGTTTTCACTATGGCAACCACCATATCAGAAGCCTTGTAGAATATTTTTACTGATGAGGACCTAACTGCAGATAAATTTTAATAGAATTGAAATTCTGGACCTTACTCGTTTACAACGACTTTGGAGTTTTTCTAGTTAACTTCTTTTGTTAAGTCTGCAGAGTCTAATCCGGAACCCTAAATCATGATGCAGATACGATAATGCGGGTACCTTTTTGACGTTTAAGTCTTCGCCATCATAAACTCATCCGTCCCAAATTTCGGGGTGCATCCTTAGATTTCTGGCCGCGTCAAACTGTAAGGTCATATTCTATAGAAGTGCTCATGTGATTGAGAGAGATAACATTTTGCGCTTGATGGATATTGGTTTCATTCTACAAGTAAAATAGAATTAAAACAGTAATCAACCGCTGGGATGGGCAAGCTACGTTGCTGGTAAGAGCCATACAGAGGCAGGTAGGTGTAATTGTTATTTTCAAACAAAAGGATATCGTTATATTCTATACCAGCAGAAGAATGCCAGGAGATTAATAAAATTCTTAACATTGAACGGTCACCTTACACAACGAAAAGCAATTGGTTATGATAACATCGACAGAATGAAGGCGCTTCAACCGTGAGTTCAGGACTGTGAACAGTGATATTTTAATGTAATATATATTGAATGTTGTGGGTTCGTTATTAGTTTATACAAGGTTAGAAAATTATGAATTTTAAATCTTGTAGTTAATTTGGATTAAGTTGCGCGTCAACCGTTTTGTCAAAGACCATATGGGAGGAAAGTCCTATGCTGGTCAGAACCAGCTACGGGTAGGTAGAAACAAAGGGATCTCACGTCGTAACGTCTTCGTAATTTTTCATCGTTTTGTTATAATGGTGTTCGTCGTCGTCAGTGAGGTGTTAAAGGGAACTAAAAAAAAGTGTGGCCTGACATCGACTGCCAGAATTTTCCTCATTTTCGGAGAGTTATGATCCCTTCTATGGCCCATAGTGCTTGTTTGAGAGATAGATTTAAATTCTTTCTTGCCTTTTACGTTTGTATAACAATGCATCTGGGCCCCAAATTGCTACTCCGGGCCAGGAATGGTTTTGAGTTTATTGGATTCAAGGCATAATCAACATTAAGATCATAATGCGCCCTCTAACCAATGGGGATATGGGAGGATGGGCCCATGGATGGTCAGAAACGTGCCACAGGTATTGGAAGTAAAGGGGGGTTCTCAACGCTGACGTCATCGGATTGTTCATCGTTCGGTTGTTAGTCATCGTCGTCGAGGGGTCGTCAAGGGACGGGGGAGGTGTTCCCGACAACGATTGCCAGAGCTCGCCTCTAGTTTCGTGTAGTAATCTATTTTACTTACTTCTTACAGGTGATTTTTAAAAATGGACTTGATCTCTTTAACACGCCTTGTACGATTTGCAGACCTTGCTTGGGCCGAATTTTACCCCGTTATAAGTTGGGGGGGCTTATTTGTTTTGATGTTTTGTTATTAATTTATATTAAATTGTAAATGAATTTTTATGGTTTTAACTTAAGCCAGGTACTCGGCCATGTATAGAAAAAGGCCCGAAAATACAACGACGACTGATAAACTAGGGCGCTTTAACCAGTAAGGTCATAATGCACCGCCTGTGAAATCGAAAGATGATGAGATGAGTTAATGGGGTACATAGATGATTAGATGTTTCCTAGTGATAGGCCCCTAAAATATAACAAAAAAACTGATGATAGTAAAAGCAAAACTAAAAGTTATTTATGTCAATGAAAACTAAACAATTTAAAGAAATGTGAAGAGTGAATTGTTTTGTTAAATAAGATTAATTTGAAAGAGAATTTAGAAAGTTTGTCGCGTTACAACATCATATGATAGAAGTTCTTTATATGAGTGGGAGAGATCAAATTGTGATGCGCAAAGCATCATATTGGTACATTCTGCTAGCATATTAGGTCGGTTAAAGTTACTACATCACATGTTTTGGGTCCACATCCGGGACGTACCTTTACCTCCTGGTTAAGAGATATCCGATGAGATAGAGTGTGAGGCATATTCGAATTCGGACAATACCACTTCTTCTCACGTGAGAGTCGAGGACGTAGGAGGACGAAATTCTATGTCAGTGTGGGCATCCACACTCGCAATTTGTTATTTTGCAACACATCCCAAGATGCTTGTCGCAAATTCCAACAAGCGTTGCTTGAACCACTCTCGACATCTGGAACAAAAACTAAATTAAAATCAAACGCTCGCGACGCGGAAGCTCCTTAACAGCCCGATCAGAGTGCTTCATTCCCTCTATGCCACGGGTCCAGTCATCCTAAAATATTTAAATTAATAATATTTTTTTAGATTAAAAATTAAGGAAAGTAGAATAAAAATTTTTAATATTTTAATGCCAAAATTTATAATAAAGAGATGGGGTTTCATCTCTGGTGAATTCTTAATACCCATTATGTAATGTCATATTGGTGAAAAAAAGAAAAAATAATAATAATAAAAAAATAATAAAAAAATAATAATAATAAAAATAAAATATAAATAATAAAAAATAATAAAAAGGTGTGAAAGGGGCCCCATTTTGCCGCGTCGTGTGTTAACACCTACTAGGGGTGTGAGTTCGACTTTTCGGAACCACTGGGGGTTTTCCATCTTCTGGATGATTGCTTGCTGTTTTAATTATATATGTTTAATAGTACTAATAAATTTATATACTTTTTAATTTTTTATATTGGGTATATTTTTCCGTTCTCTTTATTGTCACCTTCTTTTTAAACCTTGCATGTTACACCCTACACTTAAAGTCTTTCCAGCGAGTGTACCACCCATTTAAAAAAAGATCTTACTGACTTAAATAAAATATATTTACTTAATATTGCCTCCTATGTTATATAAATATGGGCTTCATATTATTATAATTAATGAATAGATACAGAGTAAAAAATTTATTTTGTTTTTTTTAAGGGAAAAAGCAATGTGATAACAG
Organism: Sweltsa coloradensis; assembly: GCA_024449915.1. NCBI lineage: Eukaryota > Metazoa > Arthropoda > Insecta > Plecoptera > Chloroperlidae > Sweltsa > Sweltsa coloradensis. The sequence continues at coordinate 63,655 of JAMZAV010004172.1, forward strand.
TGGTCATCCTAAGTTGGTTGTAATTTGGTTCAAGTAGTGTTTTTTTTTACAATGGTAGTTCAACTGTGTAACATGAAATAGTGTATGTGAATGATTGAAACATTGTTATTTATAAATAAAAATGATTGAATAGATAAAATCTGATTTTTTCTTTGTATGCAAGGTAAATACTAATCAAAAATTTACATTTAGACATTAACAGCTTAAAAACACACATCAAAGTAATCTTTATGACTATGGCAACACTACATTTACATTTGGCAAAGATTCTGTCAAACTGTCAAAATTGCCCATATTTATTTTGTTGATTTATGTTCACTTACTATGGTTGAGGTTATACAGTGTTGCCACGTTTTCAGGTCATTTCTACATGTATTGAAATATTTTGTAACTTTGGTCTACAATATCTCGACAATGAGTTCGGTGAGGTGACTTTTTTAAATATTATTATTTAGATTGTGGAATAACCAATGTTATAAAATATTTATTTATAATAGTTTATTGATTTTGGGCATAAATACAGCACATTTTGGGGTTAGAATGTGTGGATTTTTGTGCACCTACAATGTAGGAATAGGGAATTTCATGATATTTTCAATCGCAAATAACTCGAAAAGGGAGTTCGGTGATATGTGTTTTATAATTTTTTATATTATCAAACCCTAACTTAAAGAATAATATAAAACGAATTTTGGGTCGATTTCAAAAATTGTAAGTTTTTGATGGAAAGACTTTAAGCCATGCTCTGTCATTGTGTTTCTTAAAGCTTAATATATTAATTATATTTTGTTTTAATATTTTATGAATGTTACACATACAAATCATTACACTTTTTCCCGTAAATACTTATTTTTATTTAAAAAAAAGTGATATTCGACTACTTTTCAGCAGTCTTTTTCAAACAATACAACAACTAAAAACCACAACAAACAAGACAAAAAACATTTCAATTCAAATTTAAACAAATTGAATGTTATTACAACTTGATGTATATGTATGTATGACAATTGATTTTCTTTTAGATAAACTTAAAAAAAGTAGCATGGGCAGGGATGCAACAATGCTAAGTAGTGGCAGGCTGCGCAGACAACAAATAAACAGCACATCAGTTCAATAATTATTATAATTATTCTTTTAAAAAATAGTGATTTTTCCATTGTTGTAGTATCTATATAATAGGGAAAAATCCTCTCAAAGTTTCAACAGTTCCAATCTACAACGTTTTTCGGTAGCACTACTTGTCTCCTGGGTGGTATGAAATATTAAATGACTCAAATGAGGTGCCTTCATTATCAAAAAACATTGTAAATGCAATAGTTATTTCCGATTTGTTTGAGTTTCGATATAAAATTACTATGAAAAAAGCTAGGGCCCGCCGCGTTGATGGATGAGCTTTTTTAAGTTTTTAGTTTGCGTGGATATCTTTCTTTGCAGAGTGTTCCATTGTTTCCCCTCTAATTCCCACGGTCCAGTCATCCACAAAACCTATTATAACCCTAGATGTAAGTTTTTTCTGAATAAGAATTGGATGCCTTTTACAAATGATTAATTGAATACGTGGGTTTTATAGCTTGAAGTAAAACTTAAGCTATCTGGAACAAAAAAGTAACCCTCCACAACGACACATTATAATGTTTCTAAGGAGCTTCTACAAATGGCGAATAACTCTGCAGATAAAACTGAACACCATACGTCGCTAAAAGCTTGAAACGTTTTATCAGGTTAAGGTGGAACAATAAATGGCAATTCCCACCTTGTTGTTCAATTGTGGGTGGGGAGCCATCTGGGAATACAAAGTAACATTTGATGTTTAATGCAAAATTGTTCTTAAAGTTCATTTTACATTACCTATCCGCAAGTAGAGTTTTTATCAAAACACATAGGTCGAATAGAATTCTCAGGCTCTGGTGTGAAACCATGCGGGTGATCTAAAACAAAATTAAAAACTTTTGGGTAGAACGTACCATAACAAATTTAGGCCATCTCATTACTAACGGAATGATACGTGCTCTAAAAGTCGTCTTTACGAAGCTTGGGCGCCTAGCCAGCTTGCGCTGTTTTGTCGCGGCGGCGGGGGGATGAAATCGACTTTCAGTCTTTATAGTAGAAATTCATTTAATCTTTTACGGTACTTACGAGGTGCGCATACCTACTTATAAATAAATATTTAATTCATAACACTTAACGAGGTCCCGAACAATATATTTTTTTTCTGCCCGTGCGCGGCCCTGTGATTTATATTAACAATCGCTGAGGCAGCGCCAATACGGGGTAGAAGAAACTAAGAGGACGATACGTTATATTGTTGTATGGTTTAAAGGCTCGCAAACCCGTTTGGTTACTGGTAAACCTCGTGTAGCAAACTGTGTTCAATGACAAAGAACAAAGACGAAGTGAGAAACTAGGGCCTTCAACAACCGTTAAAGGGTCATATTGCGTCGCCTTGTGATATTTACAGTAGATGAATGAGGTTCATTATTGTGATTGATGTTTTTCATTGGTTTAATTTTGGAACTCAACCATTAGGTCATACCCAGTAGCACACGGAAGTTTAGTTTATCATGGCCCATGACGTCCCGCCATGCCATGGCAAAATTGCAGGGCCATACAAGAACCATGCACGATCATGACTAGTTGGGCATGGTTATTGGATAGGCCCATTGACCGACGTTACCACAGAATGGATTTAGGTATAGGTTGACACATGGCCCATGCATGTTGCACCACAACGCAGGACAGTGGTCATGGCAATCAAAACGAGGCACATCACACGCACCACCAGCCCGGCTAATAAGAGCATGGCATATCACAACAGGCCCATGCATGAATGCGACCACAGCCCGGCTAGATAGAGCATACAGCAATCACCTGGCACATACACGACGGGCGCCACAGCCCGGCCTAGTAGAGCATGGCAATTACATGTGCACATACACGACGCATACAAGCCCGCTGAGGGGGGTATGAGGGTGCTGTGGGTGGGGGCAAGGCGGGCGACCCTGGCACATACACGACGCGCCACAGCCCGGCTAGAAGAGCATGTAAATTCACATGGCACATACACGACGTATCCACGCCGCGGCTTAGTAGAGCACAAAAAAAAGGGCAAACAAAAAACACCTGGCACATACACGAAACATAACAAACCACAGCCCGGCTAGTGAAGAATACACATAAAAGGTCAATCACATGGCACACTAACAACGACACAGCCTCAGCCTGTTTAGTGGTGCATGGCAACCACCTGGCACATACAACGACGCGCCCACAGCCCTGGCTTTATAGCATGGACCAATCTGCACCATACACGAGCGCCACAGCCCGGCTAGTAGAGCTGGCAATCACATGGCACATCACACGACGCGCCACGCCCTGGCCTGTAGAGCATGGCAATCACATGACGACTAACAACAACACGCTTCAGCCTGTTTAGTGGTGCAGTGGCCAACTCCTGGCACATAACACGACGTGCCACAGCCAAGGCTAGTAAGAAGCATGGCAATCACATGGCACATCACGACGCGCACACAGCCCGGCTAGTAGAGCAATGCAAAACTCATCATGGCACTAACCGGACATGCCTAAGCCTGTTTAGTGGTGCAATGGCAACCACCCTGGCCACATACAACGACGTGGCGCCAACAGCCCGGATAGTAAATCATGGCAAACCACACTGGGCACATCACTACGCCCACAGCCCGTCTAGTGAGGAGCATTGGCAATCACATGGCACAACCACTAGCGCGCCACAATGCCCAGGCTAGTACAGAGCAAGGCATCACATGGCAATACAACACATCGCCATAGCTTGGCCGGTAGTGCTTGGTAACCACCTGGCGCATAACGATGCCGCGCCACCGAATGGCTAGGTTGTGTAGTGGCACCACAGTGGCACATACATGGACGCGCCACAGACCCACCTGGTAGTGGATGGTAATTCACATGGCACATACACGACGCGCCCAGCCTGGCCAGTAGTGCATGGAACCACATGGCAAACGTACACGACGCGCCACAGCCTGGGCAGTTGTGCATGGACAACCCATGGCACATACATGACAAAGCGCCACAGCAATTAAGGAAAAACTGGTAAGCATGGGGCATTTACATGGCACATAACGACGTGACCACTGCCAGCCAGTAGGGTATGGCAATGCAGGGCACATACCAAACGCGCCACAGCTGATCGATCGTTGTGGCGCTATCTCTACCGCATTAGAGGAAATTATTCTTTTAACTGTGATATAAACAATATGTTATTAATTGCCTCCATTAATTATTATTGTTAGCTAGAAGGGTTCTTTTAATTCACCCGGTGCGTATTTTTCGGGTTAATATTTTCCTGTTACAATATATAGCATCGATTCATACTACAATCTCTGTAAGTAATATGAAAAATACGAAGTTAGCACGTACGTGCACTTTTACACTTGATTTTTTGAGTGGTCTTTGATACTGTAGAAAAATGTTTTTAGTACTGACTGACTAGTACGAGAGCCTTAGAACTGGTAACTATAATGTTGACAGAGGCTTTTTAACACTAGCTGAGCCTCATTGAATTGCAAAGTTCCCAAGCAACATGAGAAGAAGTGAGGGAGAAGAACCACTGCCTGCTACGGACCTTTTGGATCCGCCGGCCAGTAGAGGACGAACGCAAGATTACTCTCTGGTCAGGAAAATCCCCAGCGATAAGGCAAACGAAGAAATGAAGACCGTACGGTCCGTTCGCCCTCTAGTCCCACGGGCTACGTATGGCGTTTGTTTTGTTTTTCGTCCAATTAGAGCCGACTTCACGTCTGGTTTTTACCCCGGTGTTTGAGTCAGCCTGGGGCAGTTTCGTGACTGCACACCAGGTCCGTCCCAATTGTTGGGGGTTCATCCGGGGTCCCTCCCAAGGTTTTTTGAAGTCGCCTGAATGTCTGGACCATCCCAACCGTGGCTCACCCAGGTCTTCCCAAATCAATTTAATTTTTTGTTTTTGTGGTCATCCGCTGTGTGTGACCATAAAAAATGCACAACAACGTGCCCAGCACCGACGGATTGCTGGAAGACGGTCCGAGACGCGTGATCAAGCAATCCACGAAGCGTGCTTCGTTCGAGGAACCTGAAAAAAGAAGACTGTTAGTTGCCCGCGGCACTCGCCGCCAAGTACGCCGGCAAAACTAACAAATACGTCCAATTGTTCTACAAGAACAAGTTTTTCACCTCTTGGTGGCCGATCCATCGCACCTGGCAGCTCCAAGGAGCCCGACGATGATGGAACAACGCAGACAACCTCCTCAACCAAAGACGTGAGTCCGTATACCACCGTGTTGGGTGGTGTACAAGTTCCCTGATACCACGTGTATCAGTGCATCAAACCACTATAGCAAGTCAACTTTAACAGTTGTGAACGCAAAGGACTCGCACAAGCTCAAGCTCACGTCCATAGATGACTACCGTGCGGGTCACAACCGAACTCAAGAGGCAAATAAAATTGCCAATAATCACACCTTCAACCCGTCCACGATTAAAACCCACAGCACGTGATTCAGGACTAAGTTCCACCCAATACAGTGGAGGAGGTAATGGAGATGTTAACGGGGAAGGGTATGACCCCAAACAAGTTTAACCAACTTTCCTCATCTGGCGATAGCACTGAATGCATCACCGTGGTCAAATTGCATTGTTTGGGGGACCACATTGGGCTTTCCCCAAGGCAAAAACTATTTCTAGAACTGACGCGTCTCGGACACGTTTTTGGTGGCGGGTAGAGCATTTTAGAGGTCCAAAGGGTCCTCAAATGTGCTACAACGGGCCAAGGCTTTGGTCATAATCGTCAGCCTTTTGCCACAAGGCACCCAATGTTACAAATTGCGGCGCAGTGCCCACGCTGGGACAGGTTTGAATGGTGCCCAAAGGAATGGTCAGTCAACCGCACACATGTCAATTGTTGTGGAGATCACCCCGCCTCTCGAGGCGATGCCCGACGTACAGGCAGTGTGGACCGCCCCTAGAGCGCTACCGCCGCCTTCCAAACGGCGCCGCCAAACAAAACCGTCCAATCGGATAGCACAACACAACAAAAACTCGCCAATCAGCTACAAGTGCTTCTCGCAACCGCAGAAACACAAGTCCCGATTTGTCGTTTTGCACAGGCGGCGTTTTCCACAACTGGAGGGTTACGACAAGACGTAAGCCAAAACGACACAGATTCCGACATACAAACCCGGCACCCCCTCCACCAAAAAGCCTTTCACAATCATCCATCTTATCTGTTTCTCGACAGCCAGAGAAAGATACTGAATCAGCCATGGGAAATTGGTGCTGTTACTTTGCACGGCAAGTTGCAAAGCACACACCTGAAAAATCAAATATATTCAACACATGGTAGGCTTTTCCTTACCGTGTTCGCACAAGAACAAAATAACCTAAAATAAAGTCAGTCCCTAAACCAAATGGTCTTCACATTATGTATGGAATGCCAATGGCGGAGTAAAAGGCAAAGACACCCGAACTCTTCTTGATATTCATGAGAAACTCATGAAATGTTCACTCTGGTTTAAATCTGAAACGCACCTTCGACCTGAGGTAACTTGGAAAGTGGCAAAACCACAAAGTCTATCGAACAGACGAGGCCTCATGATGTGACAAAGACAGAGCGCACCGAGGAGGGGGTACTGCATCTTGGTAACCTCGCTCTTAGCCATTTTCAATACCAACCCCCTGCACGCCCTCACTGGACGTGGAGGCGTTACAGTCTATAGAAGTCGCGCGCTTCCAAGTGGCCTCTTCGCATCCTCTACTGTATATATACCCCCGTCCGGGTACTTTCTCCTCGCGCGCGTGACCTGTCGAGCAACTGACGTCTTGTATCACCCAAGGCTCATTGCAGGCCGACCTTAATGCGAGAACATCCCTCGTGGAACTCTAGGGTTTTCAAACACACAAGAGGTTATGCCCTCTATGCAAACACTGTCTGTCCCGTGACTATGTAGTTTCAGGTCCGCCGGAGCCCACCCACTATACAGACCCCAATGGAATCACATGCCAGATGTATTAGATATTGCCTTGCTCGTTAACCATCAGATTGCTCGTTCCGACATTTCGGCCATACCAAGCACTCACCTCGGATCATGATCCAATCATGGAGCGCCATGGCAATCGCTCTCTTGTTTATTCCCCCCAACCCTAAGAGATTTTAAATGCAGACACTGGCCCAAATTTTTAAAAAGTTTTATTGCAGAACGTATTCCGACCTCTCTCCTACCTGTAAAACACTATTGAAGTTCTCAGACACAGTTTTCCAAGACCTCACAGAGGTAATCCACAGGGCGTGTTAGCTGCCGTTTCCTGTAATAAAATATCGAGGAGAGTAGGGACATTGTACGACTGCCACAGCGCACTAACAAAAACCAAAAAAAAAAAAGCAAATAACAAAAGAAAAAATAGCAAAAAAAAAAACAATTAGGCGCGAGTGAGGCAAAGGAATCCGAACCCCCTAAATTAAAAAACGGCCATGATAGAGCATGTGCAAAGTTTGAAAGAGGACATTGCTGAGCATCGTGCGACAAATGGCACAGGCAGCGGTGAATTGTCTTTTGGGGACAACTCAATCTGTATTATGGCAAAAACGCTACACAGCTGCCGCCCTCCGCACCTGATCCTCCCTTCAAACCGTCAAACAACACAGCTTGCCTGTGAGCCCTGTTTGGAAAAAAGCTAAATGTCCTTGGCTGAGCACGCTGGAGGAGACCTTCACGTCCTAAAACCCAGCAAACGAGTACAAACCACACACAAAATTATGAATCATGGTAGAACCGTTATTTTTTGGCTGATAACCGTAGCCGGTGAACTTCCCGAGGCGAACAAATTCACATTAGCCGAATTTTCCGAAATAGCAACGAGCTTTCCTTCCCTCTTAACAAAGCACCAGGGCTGGATGGGAATAACGGGACAAATTTTTCCCCCAAATCCCTTCCAACAAAAGCAGCCAAATGTACTTACTAGCAGTCTTCAATGACAGCTCATGTCACTTCACATTTCCCAAATTTCTGGGAAAGTGGCAAAAGATAATAACTTTTTCTTAAGCCTGCAGAACCACCCACGAGATCCATCCAGCTACAGACCCATTAGCTTGCTCTTATCCTGTCAAAAATATTTGAAAAGATTTCCTCTCTAGGCTAGACCTTCAACCCATGCCTGACGATAACCACGTCCTGCCTGACGAGCATTTGGGTTTCCGTGCCAAACAGCTCGTCTGTCCCAACAAAGTTTGGCTAAGTGGTTGAGAAAACCATACGGAGGATCAATCATTTTTCTAAAGCGTCAAACAGCTGCCTCTTCCCCTGACGGTTGCAAAATCTTCGACCGGTGTGTGGCATGAAGATCTGCTTTTTAAGATGATAAAAACTTGAAATTTCCAAATCCATCATCAACATCACAAAATACAGTTTTCTCTCGCTGGACGACGTTTCTATTTCAATTGGCAAAAACGCTACTTCCACAAGGCAGGCCCTATGCTGCGGGGTTTCCTCAAGGCTCTTGTATTTCTCATTCTACTTTAATATATTTACGCCATGAGACTTTCCCACTGGCCTCCACGCAATGTAGTTTTTCGGATGCTTTGCAGACGATGTTGGATTGCGCTAACTAATGGGTAAGCGTGCTGAACAGTTAGCGTTCGAATTGGGCCAACGAAGCGGTGGATTTGATGAGTCGATTGGTAATGATAACATGGCGTATGGGTCTAAATGCTTAAGAAACTATGCCACAACTTATTTATTCGGTAATTTTACCGGTCAGATGCATACTTCGTTCGTATCCATGACGAAAATGTTCAATGTCAAGCAAGGAATAATTATCTAGGTGGGCCTTACTATACAAGAATCTCAATTTCGGAACCACAACGTTAAGGCTAAGATTGCCAATGCAACTGGAAAGCTCGCATTCGTTGTATCCACTTTCTACGCTCTTGGGAAATTGAAGTCTGCCTGCTACAAAATCATTGTACAAATCATGCATCGACCCAGCCCGACACGTACGCGTCCCCCAGGGTGTGGTCCGCCTGCGCAGAGTTCACAATCGAAAAACTTCAAACATTTCAAAACAAGATAGTAGAACAGTCACTGGTGCGTTCCCCATTATGCACTAAATGTCCGACGTTGCATGCAGACTGTGGGTTAGAATGATGGAGGCCCACCTAGAGGTCACTAACATTCCCATTTTATGGCAGCGTTAAAAGACTCACCAAACCACTCTCATTCGAAACATACCAACCAAATTCTGTTTACCAGGAAAGCGCTGGCAATCCTCCACATTCAGCTCCACCACCTGTCTAAGAAAGCACGGGTGCAAGTGGCCGCCAACAACCTCCCTCCCTGTTAGGATCTTAAAACAAAACATCAGGGTAAAATTGCCCTAGCCTGTTAAATTGTTCTTATCTTATTGTTAATCCGAAAGAATTCAAATCGCCATATTTATTTCTACTATTAATTTTATAAAATTAAAAAATACAGCCAAGCCTGTCAAAATTATTCTTATTTCGAGAACACTCCAGTGATATATTATGCAACAGACACGTGTTTGCACAACTAAACAAAATCAACATGAAATGTAAATTATATAGCTGAATATTAGTGCTCCTGGCACTAGGTTTCAGCAATTGTAAGGGGATGCGGTTCTATTAAAACACACGTCAATGCACACCCCCCCACAAAAAGGTAAAGGAATGATTTAGTATAGACTGACTAGAACAGACTAAGACTGGTACTAGAATGTTACAGAGGCTTACCGAGGCTGAAACTCATATGTTGCAAAGTTTTCCAAAGCACATGATAAGAAGTGAGGAGAAGAACCACTTGCTGCCTACCGCCTTTTTGGATCCGCCTGGGCCAAGAGAGGACGAACGCAAGATTACTCCTGGCAGGAATCCCCCAGCGATAAGGCGAGAAGTAAAGAAGACGTCCGTTCGGCCCTACTACATCCCACGGGCCTACGTAGGGCGTTTGTTCGCCAATTAGCCGACTTCCCGTCGGTGTGTTAACCCCCGGTGTTTGAGTCACCTGGGGCAGTTCTAGCTGCACAGGTACGTCCCAATTGTTTGTTTCACCCCGGGTTCCCTCCGCACAAAGGTTTTTTGAGGTCGCCTGAGTGTCTGGAGCCAGGCCCAACCACTCACCCAGGTTTGGCCCAATCAATTTATTGTTTTGTTTTTGTGGGTCATCCCTGTTTGTGACCATGCCACAACACGTGCCCACACCGACCGATGGCTGGAAAGGACACGGTCGAGACCGCGTGATCCAGCAATCCCACAAGCGTGCTCGTATCGGGAAACCTGATAAAAATAAAAGAAGACTGTTGTTGCCGACTGCACGCCCGCAAGACTCCGGCAAAACAACAAAACCGGGCCAATTGTTTCTACAGAACACGTTTTCACCGTCTGGCCGATCCATCGGCACCTGGCAGCTCCAAAGGAGCCCGACAGATAGTGGAACACGCAGACAAACTCTCACCAAACGATCCGTATACCAAAACCGGTGGTGGTGTACAAGTTCCCTGATTACCAGACTGTAATCATGTGCATCAAACCACTATGCAAGTCAGACTTTACAGTTGTGAATCGCAAAGGACTCGCACAAGCTCCAGCTCACACGTCCATAATACTACCTGCGGTCACAACCGAACTCAAGGCAAAAAAGTGGCCAATATCACGTTCGCTTCAAACCCTCCACGATTAAAACCCCACGCACCGTGATTCGAAGGACTAAGTGCCACCCAAACAGTGGAGGAGGTAATTGATATGTTACGGAGGAAGGGTATGACCTCCAACAAGTTTACCAACTTTTCCTCATCTGGAGATAGCACGAATGCATCCCGTTCAAATTGCCATTCGTTTGGTGTGACCACATTGGCTTCCTCCCAAAGGCAAAAAACGATTCTAAACTGACGCGTCCCGGACACGTGTGGTGGGCGTAGAGCATTTTAAAGAGGTCCAAAAGGGTCCTCAAGATGTGCTACAAAACTGCCAAGGCCTTGGTTGCCCCTAATCGATAAGCCTATTTGCAACAGGGCTACCCAAATGTTACAAATGCGTGCGCCGAGGCCACGGCTGGACAAGAATGCCCAAAAGGATAGGTCGTCACCAGCCACATGTAGCCAATTGTGAGTGGAGATCAACCCCGCCTGCTCGAGGCGTATGCCCGCTTACCAGGCAGCCCCTAGAGCGCTCCGCCTTTGCCAAACGGGCTGGAGCCAGCAAACAAACCGTCCATCGGACACAAACACAACAAACACTCGGCAATCAAGCTACAATGCTTCTCCGACTGCAAGAAACACAAGTCCCGAGTTTCGTTTGCACATGCGGCGTTTCCACGAACTGAAGGTTACAGCAGCGTAACAAAAACGAACAGCTTCCGACTACAACCCGACTGGCACCTCCACCAAAAAGTTTCACAAATCATCCATCTTACTCTGTTCCGAACAGCCAGAGAAAGATACTGAATCAGCATGGAAATGGTGCTGGACTGTTGCACGCAATTGCAAAGCACACAGCCTGAAAATCATATATTCAACACCTGGTAGGCTTCCTTACGTGGTTCCGCACAAGAACAATAACCAAAAATGGCGTCCCCTAAAACCAAATGGCATTCACATTAGTAATGGGAATGCAATGGGGAGTAAAAGCAAAGACAACCCGAACTTACTTGATTTCATGAGAAACTCATGTGTTCACTGTCTGTTTTAATATCTGAAACGCACCTTCGACCTGAGGTAACTTGGGAAAGTGGACAAAGCACAGAAGTCTAATCTATCGAAACAAACAGACAGTAAAAAGGCCTCAGGATGGTGACCAAAACAGAGGCGCACCAAACACAGAGGAAGGGGGTACTGCATAATCGCCTTTGGTGAACTCTCGCCGCTCATTCAGCGCATTTCAAATACCCAACCCCTCCAGCCGCTCACTGACTGTGGAGGCTACAGCTATGAAGTCCGCCTTCCAGTGGCCCTCCTTCTTCAAATATCCTCTATCTGTATTTATTAGAAACCCCCTTCGGGTACTGGATTCCTCCCGCGCGTGAACCTCATGCACTGACGTCTTGTTAATAACATACCCACCCAAGGCTCATTGCGGCGACTGTAATGCGAAACATTCCCCTCGGGAAGAAAACTTCGTAGGGTTTCAAAACCAAGAGGTGATGCCCTCTATGCAACACTGTCCCGGTCCCGTGACTATGTAGTTGCAGGTCCCCGGAGCCCCACCCACTATCATACCCAATGAAATCACATGCCAGATGTAATTAGATATTGGCCTTGCTCGTTAACATCAGGATGCTCTTACGACATTTCGGCCATACCAGCCTCACCTCGGATCATGCTCCAATCATGATTCGCATGGGCAATCGGCTTCTTGTTAATCCCCCAGACACCATAAGGAATTTTAAAAAATGCAGACTGGCCCAAATTTTAAAAGTTTATTGGTCAACGTAATTTCCGACCTCTCGTCCTACCATTAGAAACACTATTGAGCTAGCGACAAATTTGTGCTCTCAAACCATCACAGAGGTATCCAACAGGGCGTGTTCGCTGCCGTTCCTAATAAATATCGAGGTGAGAGTGACATGTCGACCTGCCCACCGCCTCCGAAAAGCAATAAAAGAGAAAATGCCATTTGGTCCACGAGTGAAAGGAATGAACCCCCGAATTAAAACGCGCATGAATAGGCAATGTGCAAAGTTGAAAGAGGACATTGCTGAGCATCGTGCGAGAAATGGCACGAGGCAGTCGGTGAATTGTCCTTTTGGGGACAACTCAATCTGGAGAATGGCAAAAACGCTAACAAGCGCCGCCCCGCACCTGATCCTCCTCTTCAACACCGTCAACAACACACTTGCGGCTGTAGCCCTGTTTGAAAAAAGCAAGTGTCATTGCTGACACGCCTGGGGAGACCTTCCACCTCCTAACCCAGCAAACGAGTACACTACCACACATATGGAATCATGGTAGAACCGTTTTTTGTTGCTGAGAATCCTGAGCCGGTGGAACTTCCCGAGGGCGACAAAATGCACATTAGTTGCCGAATTTGCCGAAATAGCGACGAGCTTTCCCCTTTCCCTCTTAACGAAGCACCAGGGCTGGATGGGCATAACGCGGGACAAAATTGTCAAATCCCTTCCAACAAAAGTCAGCAAAAGATCTACTAGCAGTCTTAATGGCAGCTCTGGTTCCTCAACATTTCCCAAATTCATGGAAGTGCAAAGATAATAACTTTTCTTAGCCCTGGCAAACCACCACGAGAGGATCCATCCAGCTACAAGACGCCATTAGCTTGCTCTCGATACTGTCAAAAATTTTGAAAAGATTCTCCTGGCTAGACTTCAACGCCAGTGCTGACGAAAAACCAAAGAAAAGGTCCAGGCCGTGACGACAATTTGGTTTCCGTGCCAAACACTCGTCTGTCCAACAGTTGGCTAGAGTGGTTGGAGTACCAATGACGGAGGAATAAAATCATTTTTTAAGCCGTCAAACAGCGGCCGTCTTCCTAGACGTATGCAAAAGCATTCGACCGTGTGTGGCATGAAGGTCTGCTTTTTAAGATGATAACCTTGAATTTCCAAGATACCTCATCACAGCACAAAACAGTTTCTCGCTGGAACGATAGTTTCTGTTCAAATGGCAAAACGCTAACTACTTTCCACAAGGCGGCCTATAGCTCTGGGGTTCCTCAAGGCTCTTGTATTTCTCCATTCTACTTTTTAATATATTTACCCATAGACTTTCCCGACGCCTCCACGAATGTAGTTTTTCGATGCTTTGCAGACGATGTTTTTGCGCTATAATGGGTAACGTGCTGACATTGCGTTCGAATTGGCAACAAGCGGTGGAGTGTGGTCGATTGGTATGATAAATTGGGGGGCGTATGGGTTCCTAAATGCTTTCAAAAACTAGTGCCGCCCACTATTTTTCGGTAATTTACCGGCAGATGCATCTTCGTCGTAATCCATGACGAAATGTTTCAATGGTCCAAGCAGGAATAATTATCTAGGTGCCTTACTAGACAAGAATCTCAATTTCGGTTCGGACCACACGTTTAGGCTAAGATTGCCAAAGCAACTGGGAAAGCCATTCGCATCGTTGTATCCACTATTTACGCTCTGGTGACATGAGTCCTGCTACCAAAATTCAATTGTACAAATCATGCATACGATCCAGCCCTCACGTACGGTCCCCCGGTGTGGTGTCGACCTGCGCGAGAGATTCACATCGAAAAACTTCAAAAATTTTTCAAAACAAGATAGTGATAATCATCACTGGGGCGTTCCCCATTGCACTAGAATGTCCGACGTTTCATGCAGACTGTTGGGTTAGAAAATGATGAGGCCCACCAGAGGCACTATCAAGTCTTCCATTTTGATATGCAGGCGTTAAAAGACTCACCAAGCCCTCTCATTCGACAACATACCACCAAAATTCTGGTTACAGGAGAAAGTGCGCTGCAATCCTCACATTTCAGGCTCCACCGCCACCGTGGCTAAGAAGCACGGGTGCAAGTGGCCGCCAACAACCTCCTCCCGTTTTAGGATATCTTAAACAAACATCATGGGTAAAATTGCCCTAGCCTGTTAATTGTTCTTCTTTTTTTTAAATCCGATAAGAATTCAAATCGCTATTATTTCTACTTTTTTTTTTAAAAAAATTAAAAAAATACAGCCACCTGTCAAAATTTTCTTATTTCGGAAACCACTCCAAAAATTTATAAACAGACACGTGTTGCACCAAAAAAAATAAACAATAAAATTTAAAACTATATACTGATTTTGTGCTCTGCACTAGTGTCAGAAATTGTGGGGGGGATGCCTATTAAAACCCCGCATGCCCCCCCCCCAAAAAAGGGGGGAAAGGAGAATGTTTAGTACTCTGGTTCTCTTCCCTGGGAGAATCAATATGTCTTTTTTTCCCCTCTAATTTGCTCCATACATGACAAGGGTGTCAGGGGTATTATCGTACATTTGCGCCACGCAGGGCAACTCCATGGCAGTACCACGCTAACCATGCAAGTGCCTGTTTAAAAATCATCCAAGAAAAATTTTTGTATCGCGGCCAAAACGTCATGGCCATCGACGAATGTTGGGCATGGCCCATGCGCGATCAAAAGTCTGGCCCTGCCGATTACCCCGCATTTTAATAAAAGTAGGGGGGGTATTTTTACGCTTACCATCATGTCCATGTTTTAAAATCGTCCCCGGGTTTTTGGTTTTATCGCGCCAAAACGTTGCATGGGCCCCTCCACGGTGTTGGGCATGGCCCCGGCCGCTAAACGTCATGGGGCCCTTCGCGATTGCACGCTGGGGCGAAAGTAGGCATGGGTATTTTAAGCTAACCATGCGTCCTGTTTTTAAAAAACGCCCCTGGGGTTTTGGTTGTACTCGCGGCCAAAAAGTTGCATGGCCCATGGGGAAATAGGGCATGACCCTGCGCGACCTACACGCATGGGACTGACAAGTCAGTACCTTGTGTCCTCAGGGTAATTGGCGCTAACCATGCAAGTGCCATGTTTTAAAACCTCGTGGGGTTTTTGGGGTTTTACTCGGGCCAAAACGTTGCATGGGCCCCTCACGAGTGTTGGGGAGGCCCTGCGCGACGTTAAAATAAACGCCATGGGGCCCCTGCATGGCACTTGACGGTGTGCTACTAGGGAAAAGCCCCCTCTAGTCTAGGATTGGGGGGGAAAGGGGGCGATGCTGGTCAAACCAGCTACAGGTAAGGGGAAAGCGGGTTTTTATCCGCCGCGTCGTCTCGTCTTTGTCATCGTTCGTTGTGTCCCTTTCAAAACCCCGATGGGGAGGGGGTCAGGGAAGGAGGGAGTTTCCTTGAGCATTTCAAGAGCTCACCTCTATTTTCGAGGAGTATTGTTTAAAAAAATTTTTTTCTCTCAGTCAGCCTACAAAAAAAAGTTGAAAATGATTTATTTTTTTTTTTTTATTTAAAGTCTTTTTGTTTATTTGGATTAAGGGCGCGTCAACCGTTTGTCTAGTGCACCACTCTATCCTAAGGGGGGGGGGAGGGGGGGGCTTATGCTGGTCAACCCCCGGTAAAGGGGGGGAAGGGGGGTTTCTCACTCGGTCATCTCGCATTGTCATCGTTCGTTTGTCTTGTCATCGGCCGGGGGGGCGTCAAGGAAAGGGACAAGGGCCCGGACGAGGATTGTTAAACACACCCCTAGTTTTTGGGGTGTAATCTCCCCCTTATAGCTGAGTTTGCGGGTGGACTTTTCTCTTGGATCGCCCCTTTTCGTTAGCAAGCCAAACTCTGGGCCAATTCTACCCCGGGCCAGACGGAGGGTTCTTAAAAACCATTGGTGTCTTGTACCAAAAATTTTGACAAGAACTTGATAACTTGTGATGGGAAATTGAAATTAGCACAAATTTGTGGGATAAAGACGTCTTTCAGTTTTCCAAATTATTGGGCAAATGTGGAAACAAGCACGAAATTTGCCTACTGACTATTCGTGTGGCTGAATCCAAAAATTAATGGCCGCCAAGATGAATTCCTAATTTATCTATGAGTAATTTAATTTATTACATTTAATCAATTAAATTAAAATATTTAGGATTAAATTCACTCAATGTGGTCAAGCGAGGTATAATGAAAGCAATAATGCATACAACATTTGTGATTTGATAAAAGTGAATTTAATTAATGTAATTATAAAATCAAATCAATTTTAATAAGAAAAATCAATATGTCAAAAAACACTAACAATAAGATGAGAAGGTTTGTTAATTTGCATTTTTATAGTTACTAAGGTCTAAACCAACTGAAGGTAATTTCAATATTAGTCACAACATTAATCTTAGTTGAATACTTATTATTTAATCAATCTTATGTTTTTTTGTTCTAAAACATATCATGTGACATATCAAATTAATGGCATTTTCTTTCAGCAAAATGTTTTTGTGTATGTTTATATTTTTTACAAAAATACATTTCAATTCAGTTCTATTAATAAAACAACACGCAAAGAATAATTTAAAACATCGTTTACAGCTATCCTAAAGCGTAACATAGTTGTCAAAGTAAATTATTTTTTTTCTTTGCAGCATGATTAAATATCGGCCCTTACATTAAAATTAAATAATGCTATTGATGCAACATGGTCCATTATTATTCACAACCAAATTTATCAATTCACAATGCCATTAACAATGTGACAACCTTGGCTCGATTCGTTTAGGAAACATATTTTGTTTTCTTAATTTTTGTAAGTTTCACTCTTTGCACTATATTTAGTACAGTATCGCATGATTCATGATGATTACACCACATTGCAATTGTCATCACACAATTACACATCACTTTAAGCACTCTCTGTCGCATACACAGATGAGAACATAGTAAAAGACCCTTTTCACGCAACGCATTTAGGCCGCAATTAAGTCTTGCGCTACATCTTACTAATTACGGCATACCAATGACACCTGAAGTACAAACCACAGAGTGTGATTACGAAATTATATATTTAACAATAACGCAGTCATCATTATTGAACCAGTACCACTATATTTCATTGGATGAAAATCCACACTGGCTCGTAGCCTGATTCCGTAGTGCTCAAAAGCCCCAGTCAGTTGGTTCTGGAAGTATGGCCAGCTTGAGCCAGCAGTTGTGTTCCCCAAATGGTGTCCTGCTTGGTAAACACTTGCTTTCCATGTTCTTTGAGGCTGCTTGAAGTTGAGGGATATTGTCAAAAAAGATTCACTATTCTTTTTTTAGTACTGACTGCTTTCGCAACTCCATTCCTGATTGTGCAGATGAACTGCGATCGTACATTACGACAACGAAGCGTTCGAGAATTGACAGTGCAGCATCAGATACGACCTCTGGAGCATTTGAGAGTGAAGTTAACACAGGAAGTGACTTCCTCGAATGAGACCATGTATCCATCACAGGTTTTCTTGTCTTTCCCGGAGAATTGACGACCTGCGTCACAGACCCCTGAACGCGTGCTCAGAATGGCAAGGGCTGAACATTTGCTTCTCCCAAACTTTGCGCATTCTCATGGCGAGCGTTTATGCTTACCTACACAAATTCATTCCAAATTTCATCACATTTAATTTATTATAAAGTGTGCAGTGCTAAAATGAGCACGTCCCAAGCCCAGTGCGTATCATATATTCCGGTAATCTAACAAACAATGTTTTGCTACAATAGAAGCCGGCCATCAGCTCTTCGTGGAGTGCATGATCAATTTCGGCTGATCATTGGAGGTTTGTTGGGTTTGAAATCACATTGTATTCCGACAGTGCACAAGAGTGGTCTGTTCACGGAGATGCACTCACCAGTCGACGTGATAAGAAAATTTAAAAAGTTGGACCAATTTCTGGATTGAGTTTTCCGCAAGAACTTTTAATGCGGTCTCACCGTCCCACTCTGCAACTTGTTTTGATTTTTTTTAAGCTATCTTCTTTATATAATGTCCCAGACATAAGCTGTGCGTATACTTTTCAAAGAGAACTTTGTAATTTCGTATCACGTCGACTGGGTGGAACTGCATCTCGTGAACAGACTATTCCTTGTGTGGCACTGTCGAATACACCTGATTTCAACAATGACTCCCATTGACAGCCTAAAATTGAACCATTCATGCACGAAGAAGCCTGATGGCCGGACTTCTGTTGCCATGCAAACATTCAGTTTGTTATAATTATTACCGGACATATAATGTTTAAGCACTGCAGATTCGACGTGCTCTTATAGCACTGCACGCGTTCATAATTTTAAATGTGGATGAACTGTGGGAATGGTTTGGGTAGGTAGCTAAACGCTTGCAATGAGATGCGCAAAGTTTGGGAGAAGCTAAATGTTCAGCCTTGCCATTCTGGCGCGTTCAGCAGACGGGGTGTGAACGCAGTGTCGTCATCTCCGGGAAAGACAAGAAAACGTGTGGATCCATGGTCTCATTTCGGGAAGTCACTCTTTGTTTACTTCACTCTTCAAAGGCTCCAGAGGTCGTATCTGATGGCGCACTGTCAATTCTCGAACGCTTTGTTGTCGTTAATGTCGATCGCAGTTCATCTGCCACAATCAGTGATGATTGCAAAAAGCATACAGTCACTAAAAAGAAATATAAGCCTGGAAAATATCGCCTCCAACTCAAGCAGACCTCAAGAACATGGAACGCAGCTCTTACGAAGCTGGACACGTTTGGGGACAATAATCATTGGTTCAAGCTGCCTACGTCGCAGAACAAATGGCTGGGGCTGCGCACTACGGAATCAGGTACGAGCAGTTGTGGACTTTTTTTCACAGGGGGGGTAAATATTGGTACTGGTTCAAATAATGATGACTGTTATCATTAGCATAATATAATTTTCGTTATCACACCTGTGTTTTCTACTTGCAGGTTTGTCATTGGTATGCCGTTAATTAGTAATATGTAGCTGCAAGATTATTGCGGACCTAAATGCTGTTGCGTGAAAAAGTCTTTACTAGGCTCTCATTTGTGTTATCTGCGAACAGAGAGTGCTTAAGAATGTGATGTGTAATTGTTGATGACAATGTGCAATGTGGAAATAACCATCATGGTGTGCATGCGATACTGTAGTGCAAAGGGTGAAACTAACAATTAAGTACAAAATATGGTCCTAAAAGGAATCAAGCCAGGTTGTCACATTGTTCATGGCATTGTGAATTGATAATTTGGTGTGAATAATAATGTACCATTTGCATCCAATAACTCATTTTAATTTAATGTGGCCCCTATATTAATCGATGCTGCAAAGAACAAATTACTTTGACAACTATGTTTTTCGCTTTAGGATAGCTGTAAATCGATGTTTTAAATTATTTCTTTAATTGGGTTGTTCATTAATATTAACTGAATTGAAATATTATTTTTGAAAAAACAACACACATGAAAATATTTCACCAAAGAAAAATGCTACAGTTTTGATATGTCACATGATCCGTTTTAGAACACAGAAACATAATTGATTTGATTAACATATTAAGTAATTAACCTATTATTTGATATTGTGACTTAAGATCGAAATTACTTCAGTTGTTCTAGACCTAGTAACTTTGAAAATGCAAATTAATAAACGTTTCATCCTTATTGTAGTGTTTTATTAACATATTGTTTTTTTTATTATGATTGATTTATTAATAATCATTAATTAAATTTCACTTTTAACAAATCACAAATGTTGTATGCATTATTTGCTTATCATTTAAAATACCTCACTTGACCATTGAGTTGAATAAATCCTGATTATCTTAATTTAATTGATTAATGTAATTACAGTTAATTACTCATAGAAATATTAGTAGTTCATCTTGGGCCATAATTTTTGGATTCAGCACACTCGAATTAGGTCAGTAATGCAAATTTTCGCGCTTGTTTCACATTTGGCTACTAATGTTAGACATCTTTACCCCACTAAATAGCAGCCTGGGCATAAATGGTATTACCCAGAACTGCCAAGTAGTATTTGAGAGCTTCGCTGATGGCGAATAACTCTGTAGTGAAAACTAAACTCGTAGCTTAGCAAACGTGTTGTTAATATTGGAGCCGACTGTGATGACCACAACGACGACGACGAAGATACTCGGATATTATTTTTACAACTCCCAGGAGTCCAGCCTGCAGAAGAGCCTAGGGCGGCTTCAACCGTCAGGGTCGCTTTTCGCGAATGTGATGTTGTAAATTACTTTAAATCAGTTCAATATTGTGTGTTTGATATTTATATTGCTTTTTAAAGTTAAAAAAATGAAAGTAATGATAGTAATACCGAAATAAAAGGATTTAATGTTACTTTTCGGTCATAGGCGCCACTCTGGTCATGGGTGTGTGACGGGACATGTCCATAGCCTGGTCAGAACCAGACACGGTGTGGTGCCTACGAATTAGCATAGCCATGCCTGGGGGCCAAATTCTACCCAGGTCTAGACGAGCGTCAAGGAAAAGGTGGGATCCCCGACGCGATTGCCAGAGCTCGCACTCTATAATCAGTATACTATACCTTCCCCTTCATACTATCTGATGTTTGCGAGGTGG
The DNA here is from genome assembly GCA_024449915.1 of Sweltsa coloradensis. Taxonomy (NCBI): domain Eukaryota; kingdom Metazoa; phylum Arthropoda; class Insecta; order Plecoptera; family Chloroperlidae; genus Sweltsa; species Sweltsa coloradensis. Next base: position 84,689 of record JAMZAV010004172.1, read on the forward strand.
CGTTGTTCCTCTTGAATCGCCTTTTACGATTAGCAGAGCCATGCTCTGGGCTATTTTCTACCCCGGGCCCAGACCCCTTATGAATTCAGAGTTTAGACGATACCGTGGAGAATCTAAAGTGCTTCATGTTTGTGCCCCATGTTGATTGGATGAGCGAAGCAAGATTTCAATTTCACTGACCCACCCTCAAAACATTTTGGTCCGATTTTTTTTGTTTTGTTTGTTTTTTTTGTTTGTTTCTCTTAGGTTTGTTCGCTCTCTACCGCAAACCGGCATAATGCGATCTTGATGAAAATTGGAGGGGACCTCATCATCGGTCAAATGGTCAAACTCGTCGTCGTCGGGGATGTTCCTCAAGGGCAGGGGTGTGATTCCCCGACGACGATTGCCAGAGCTCGCCTCTTAATTTCGCAAATATAATACGTTAGGATAATGCCGCCATACTCAACGATATGATGGATATAAATACGCAAAGAGAAGCAATGCCTTTAACCTTCAGGTCAAACCAAGCCGCAGTGATATTCTATAGGCTAATAATGTAGTGAATTTTTTGTTTAACTTAGTTATCATCTTATATGAGTTTATCAACTGTATTTTTTTATTTTTTTAATATAATTTTTTTTGTTTAATTTGGATTAACGGGTGCGTCTACTGTTTAGGTAAATAAACGCCATCTCTCTTAGCGCGGGAAAGTGTATCGGCCAAGGGAAAGGGTGGGTGTCCGCGACGACATTGCAGAGCTCACCTCTAATTCGGGGGTTATAATTGTTACTTCCCTCTTTCTAGTAGATTGTTTGCGAGGTAAAGTTTTCTTTGAATGCCCCTTTTGTTATTTCAGAGAGGCCATGCTCTTGTTTGTTTTATTTGGATTAAGGTCGCGTCAACCGTTAGGTCATAGATGTAACCACTCTTAACCTTGGAGGGGTTTGGGGGCGGAGGAGTCCATGCTGGTCAGAACTAGCCACGGTAATGGAGTACGGGAGGTTTCTCACGTCAACGGTCGAAATTATCCTTTGTCATCGAAGGGGAGGAGGCGTGGTGTCCATTGTCTCATCGTCGTCGGAGGGGTCGTCAGGGAAGAGGCAAGTTCCCCAACACGATTGTCAGACTCGCCTCTAAATTCCGGGAGTACAATAAATACTCCCTTCATAATCCTAGCTGATGTTTGCGAGGTGGAACTTTTTCCATCTCCTCAGAATCGCCTCTGTATGCTATGTGGGGGCGCCAAATTCTACCCTATAGCCCCAGACTGCGTGGGGAAAAAACCTGGAAAGGATGAACCATGGCAGCAAACGGGCCGGAAACTACACGAGTGCTGTCAAATCGAGCGTTAAGCAAAAGCCATCTCTGGTATCTGATGTGTCGGGACAGCTTTGTCCCGGGAGGTTTAAATCCCCGTCCACGCAGAAAGACGCTAAATTCCCCCAAGACTGAAGGTTTTTGGTCCGCGTTTTTCTCACCCCCCTCAGATCGTCTAATGAATGCAGGTATGTTTGATGTTTGTTCCTCTTAACACAGACCCGTGTACAGCACAACACAACATGTACTTCAGCTTTGAAGCCCGCTTCTAGTCAGCACACTACCACCGTTGTGGAGGGGGCATGAATCACAACCAAACTTTCCATTCGACGTGTTGTCATTGACCACTAAATACAAAAACCATTCTCAGTGATGATATTTTATTGCATACCGTCCCCGGCGCTGTTGTGTCTGATGCCAGGCGGGGCTTTACAAGGAATATATAGGCAAATAGTTTTTAGGTTTTTGTGAAACGTTAATCTTTTGTTCAGTCTTTTAAAATCTATTCTAAAATTGAAAATCTCCATTAAGTCGTTAGTAGCATAAGGGCAGGAAATATCCACTATGTGATCTACAACAGACGGGGACGTGTAGACAAGTTCCCTACGCAGGCGCACGATTCAACCGGTTAGGATGTGGAGTCGTCACGATGATGCGGGAACGGGTAATAGGGCGCCGCCTGTGACTGGAATCTACATAATGAGACAATCCACGTTAATGCAGGTTTGTTTGAATAGATAAGATGTCTTTCTTAGTTGTACTTTTCTCACAATAATATCCAATCCTAAATTGATATGGAGACATTAAGAAATAGCAAAACATAAAGTTATGTATAGAATTACGGAAATAAAGAAAGTATCTAGAAAGAAAGGTGTATATGTGAATCTTATATAATTTAGGTTTAAAACTAGACTTTACCTATATACTTACACCGTGATGCAGGAAATTTAGAGAAAGTTTTTGGGGTCCTTCGTTTTATCATATACAATATAGAAGTGCCCCGGGAGATAGGGGATAGTGGAAATAGGTGAGTGTTTTTCTCTTGTGATACTGCTGTGTATTCGGTTGCGGTCCTTAGTGGGTCCCGCCTGCCAGATATTCTGAGGTACCTCTGCGAAGTCACGTAATGACATTTATCTTTGGTCCTCATCCGTTCCGTCTTGTCCATGGTCGTTTTGGACCGACTTGTCTGGGATAAGTCCGTTTTAATGGGGTGGGAGGGGTAGGGGAGAGGGAATCACATACCCGGACGAATAAAGGGCCTAAAAGGGATGTGATGGAAGGCACAAACACAATGATTTATTTAAAAAGTTTTAACTAACAAAATAAAATTAATAAAAACTCTTCATAAATTATTGATAGTTGAATTAATATTAAGGATATATCAAATTACTTTAAATACTAAAAAAAATGGGGATCTTTAGACAGTTATGTCCGTCCTTTTCTCCCACAATATGTTAGGATTTTTTACATATGATTCCTGGAAACAGATCGAGATACGGGGGTTGCGTGCGCAAGACAACTCATACAATCACATATTTTTATTAACATTATTCTTGCTAACCATATTAATATGATCTAGGCCTACGGCTTAATTGAATCACGAAATCATGTTTCATAAATTTATGTGTGTGTCCTGGTAAAACATTTCTGGTAACAGTTTAACTATTAACAATAAATATGATTGTTATATATATATAGCGATCACCATTCGCATTCTTCGGAAAACAACTTTGTTAAGACGTGGAAGGAAAAAAATACACGGAATACTCCATCGTGTTATATCAATGAAATATTTTTTGTTGTTAATTGTTTTCTCAAGACAGAGTTTCCGCTCCACCTGAGCCTGGTTCTGGTGTGGTGCGGGGGGGGGATGTTTGGGGGCAGTGTGGGGGAGGTGGGGCGGGGGGGGGGGGGTGCGGCGTGTTGGGGGGGTCTATGCGGTGGATGGGGGGGGTCGAGGGAAGGTGGAGACACAGCGGGGTCAGAAAAAAAGTAGGACAAGGCGACACGGAGTACTGGAAAGGGGGGCTCGGTCTGGAAGCAAGAACATAGTGAAAAAAAAAAGTGACATGGGGGACACAACGATAACGTAATGTGGGGGGGGCTGGTCTGGGAGGAGGAAAGGGATTAGGGGGGCGCGGGGAGTTGTCACCTAGTGGTTAGAGGGAGTGGGGGCGGGGGAGGGGGTAACACGAAAACAATCACAACAGTAAGAGAATAAAACGAGCGTGAAGATGAAAATTAAAAACGAGAATTGACGAAAGAGAGTAATCTCGGTGACTGGTGACAATACCAATTACATAAGGTAAGGGTAATTATTGGCAGGCAAGTAATGTGAATAGGGTGGTTTTAGGTAATGCGTAAATTGATTTATGTAGACATAGTTTAAAGTGGGGTTGTTTAAAATTTTATTTACAAAATTAGTTTATACATTTAGTAGAAATGAAGTTCAACGAGTGAAAGGGATAGATAGGAGGACGCTGAAATGAGGGAGGTGAGTTGGAGAAAAATGTATATTTGAAGAAAAAATTATTATATAGTAGTTGTAAGTGTGCAGAGAGGAAGATAGTTATATAAAAATATTGGCGGTGTGTGGCCGTGAGTCAAATAGCACATAAATTCAAACCGTTCGATTCTTGCTTTGTGTAGTTAGGAAGCGGGGGGGTATAGGGAAGGTTTGGGCTGATGGGTGTGGGTAAACATGTGGAATCACATATATTTGTAAAAGTAAACGATAACATGGAGTTGAAGAAAGAAAAAGGTTCACACACAAAGAACACAAAAAAATGAATATCTAGTTTTTTTTTTTTTTTTGTAATTTTTTTTTTTGTTTTTTATATATTTTAATGGGTTAAAATTTTTTGGGGATTAGGGGCGGAAGCATCAACAAATCCGTTAGGGTCATAATGCGCCACTAGAGCCTAGGGGAAATGGGGAGGAGGGGCCCAAGCTATCAAGAACCAGCCACAGGTAAGGGGAGAAAAGGGGAGGTTCTCAAGTCGCGGTCGTCATCGTTCGTGTTGTCATAGTAGTCATCGTCGTCAAGGATGGCGTCAATGGAAGGGGGAGGGTTCTCCGACAACGACTGCCAGACCAGAGCTTGCCACCGTAGTAATTTACTCCTCCCCCATTGTTGCTACTTGAAGTTGGTCGAGGTGGACTTCTTCTCTTGAATCGCCCTTATAACGATTAGGCCTAGAACCATGCTCTGGGCCAATTCTACTTCCAAGCCCAGACGGGGTAGCCCAGGTCGAGTGGTGGCCGATAGCAACCTTGTCTGATGGGAACCTTCAGCCAGGGCCAGGCGGAACGGAACAGAACTCCCGGAGATTAGTGGAGTGAGCTCTCCTCCAACGAAACAAGACGTCCCCGGTTAGTTTGAACGGTAGACTGCCAGCTTGTGGCCGCAATTCCAACTGTAGCGCAGTGACGGAATCTGGTTCCAGAACGACGTGTCGCATAAATCCACTCGTGGACCAAACGGTTGGACTTCGCCAGAGGACGTTTAGAGTAGGGTACGGTATGCGAAATACCCATTTGAGAGAGTTGACACGGAGCAAGATAGCAGGCGGGTACGAGTGGAGTCGTTGTGGTAGAGAATTTTTCATTCACGTTGTAAATGAACGAATGAGAATCTAGGGCGCTTTCAAAACCGGTACATGGTCATAATTCAACGCCTTGTGATATTGTAAAAGTGAGTTGACGATATTATTCTTTTCTTAGTGTTGTTACAGAAAAAGCTAAAAGATAAAGATGTAGTTGATAACCCACAGAATATTTTATTTTATTGGATTAATAAGGAAAGAAATGAGTTTGAAATGGTGGAAAAAAAAGGTTTTTTAAATTTTTATAAATAACTAACTTTCGAATAATAATAACAACAATGAAAAAACAACAATAAAAAATGAGGATTTATGTAGAGTTGTCGTCGTTATCTTAAGATAGTAGGTTCTTCGCGGTATAATGAACTGGGAAAAAATTAAAAAATTGCGTAGCGCAGGTGTGCTTTCATAATATTATATTTTATTATTTAAAACCACTTTTAGTGGAAAAACTCTATTTTATTATATTTAAATAACACGTTTCGGAATGACTTCAAACTGTATTTCCGGTCTTCAGTATTCTTGTTAAAAACAAAAAATCATATATCAAAAATATATCAAAACAAAACAAAGACAATAGGCCAAGGTTGAATAAAAAATTAAAACATTTCCACATGGAAGTTGACAAAACAAAGTAATACAAATAAAAAGGCTATTTCTTAGTGTTCACTAAAGGAATCCACATTGGGGAAAAAAGGTGTATACTCGGCTGGCTATTTGTTTTAACATGTGTTTTTTAATGTTACAAAAGCTGCTTCTTATTTCAATTTCCTTTTTTCCAACATGGCTCTTTAAGTAAACGCCTATAGATTGTAGAAAAATCGATTTATGAACCTTGTCCCTGCATTTTCTAACTAGTTCATTTCATATTTGGTGTGGTACATTACTGCTAGCATATGATGAAACGGTTAAATTTATATCACACATGGCGTAATATAATATGGAACAATGAGAGATTATCCATCTGTTAAATTAGACGTGTGTGGCTTATTCGAATTCTGGCTCAATACCAATCTCCTCTCTACGTGAGAGTCCGAGAGGCGGGAGACCGAATTTTTTATATTCAAGTGTGGGCATTCCACTATGGTAATTTTTTTATTTGCGCCACCTTCTTGAAGAGTGGGCCCCCAAAATGAGGGTTTTGTTTTTTCTGTGCTAATTGCCAATACGATGGACCGAACGACGTTTGATGAGAAACTAACTAGGGGCGCTTCGACCGGCGGGAGGGGGGGGGGGGGGGGGGGGGGTGGGACCAGAGGGGGGGGGTCATGGGGTCCATATTGCGCCGCTTTGGAAGGGTTGAAAAGCGAATGAAATGAGTTAATAGTGGGATTGTTGAATGTTTTGTTATCTAAGTGTATATATTATAAGAAATCAAAATGATGGTGATGAAAGAAATAAAACAAAATTTATTTATTTGAATGGATATAAATTAACAAATTCAATGTGTATGCTGTTAATTAAATATTGTTCAATAGGTTTATTTGGATAAGGACGCGTCAACATCGTCGTAGTCAAATAATGCCAACCACTTCAAACTTAGGGTGGGGGGGGGGGGGGCATAAAGAACCAGCTACAGGTAAGGTGAGGAAAGGATGTTCTTACATCGCGGTCGTCATTGTCTTCGTCATCATTCGTGGTGTCATTGACGTCTTCGTCGTCGAGGGTCGTCACGGGAAGGGGGCAAGGTCCCCGACCGACGTATTGCCAGATTGAATTAACACTAAATATTTTTGGGTTAGAGGACGCGTCACGAAGTCTACGTTAGTTCATAAATGCACCCACTCTAGCATAAAGTTTGGTGGTGGGGGGGCGAGGGGGAGGGGGGACACATGCTGGTCATAGAAAAAAACACAAGCCTAACGGGAAGGGGAGGAAGGGGGGTTTTTTCTCACAAGTCACAGTCCAATCATCGTCTTTGTCATCGTTCGTTGATGTCATTGGTCATCGTCAACCTGGGGGGTCGTCAAGGTGAAGGGGCAAAAGGTCCCCGAAGACGAATGCTAGAGATCGCCTCTAGTGTCGGGGAGTTAGATATTTCCCGCTCTTAACCTAGCTGGATGTTTGCGAGGTGGACTTTTTCCCTCTGTGAATAGCCTTTTACGATTAGCGAGGCCATGCTTGGGCCATTCTCTACTCCCGGGCCCAGAACGGAGGAGGAGGACGAAATTAATTTTATTCAGTGTGGGCAATACACACTATGGAATTTTTTTTATTTTTGCGCCACATTCCTAGATGCATTTCCAACATCATAACGATTACCGGACGACGTTTGTGAGAAACTAAAGTGGCGCTTCGACCGGGTTAAACGTCATATTGCGGAGCGCCAACGCCTGTGAAATTGAGTGAATGAAAATGCGTTAATATTGGGCTTGTTGAATGTATAGTTACTCTAAGTGTGTATAATCAGAAATCAAAATGATAGTGATGAAAGTAATAAAACAAAATTTATTTTTTACAATGGACATAAATTAACAAATTCCAATGTGTACGATAATATAAATTAAAATTAATTGTTCTAACTTTTCTTGGAATTGAGGACGTCGTCAAAACCCGTTAGTTTCTAATGCACCACTGCTTACTTATGGAGGTTAAAAGGGCCTGCAGAAACCAGCCACGGGTAGGGGAAGGAACGGAGGGTTCTCACATCGTGGTCGTGTATTGTCTTCGTCATTATCCGTGGTGTCATTGTCGTCATCGTCGTCGAGGTCGTCACAGGAAAGGGCAAGGGTCCCCCGACGACGATTGCCAGAGTCTCGCCTCTATTTTCGGTGTAGTTAAGTTACTACCCTTCATACTAGATGATGTTTGCGAGGTGGACTTTTTTCTCTTGAATCGCTTTTATACGATTAGCAGGAGTCATGCTCTGGACCAATTTTTGCTTCCCCGGGCCACAGACGGGGTAAAATATTGTTTAATGAAATAACTTCGAAGCTGATAAATTGTTTTTTTATGTGCGCGTCAACCCGATAGGTCATAAAACACCACTTTACCTAGGGATATGGGGAAAGAAGGGGGCCCGGGGGCTCATGCTGGTCAGAACCAGCCACGGGGAGGTCGAAGAAACGGGTGTCCTCACGTCGCGGTCGTCATCGTCTTTGGGTCATTGTTCGTTGTGTCAGTGTCCATCGTCAAAAAGTCGGGGGGGAAAAGTCGTCAAGGGAGAGGGAGGTGTTCCAACGAACGATTGCCAGTAACTCACCTCTAGTTTCGGGGGAGTAATATAACTTCGCTCTTTATACTAGCTGATGTTTTCGAGTAGGTTGGACATTTTTTTTTATGAATCGCCTTGTGCTATTAGCAGAGTTCAAAAATCATCCAAAACCCCGGGGACCAGACGGGGTGTGTGTTAGTTACTGTTGTCTTAGTCTTTTATAGAAGGTAGATAAACATGTTATAAAATATGGAAGATTCTTTCCGACAGCAAGTGAATTTAAAAACGATAAAACATCGTCATATGATAACATTATTTACTAACTACTGGTTGATTTGTGCGCCACTCTCAGCCTTGGGAAAGGGAGATGAACAGACCCAAGCCAATCGCTGGCAGAATCCCACAGCCACGAGCTGGTGCAGGAGGGGTTTTAGTTTACATTGACTCACTTTAAGCTTATTTGGATTAAAAAGGGGCATGTCCAACACGTTAAGTCATATAGATGAGCGAATGCCAGCGAATTGTCTTTAAATAAATAATAATAAATTTTTATTTAGAGTCTACTCATCTCAGTTATATAACTGTTTTCAGTGGGGGGACCTTAATCAAACGCGACCAAGCCAACCCTGCAGGCCCCGACGCCAATCGACAGAGTGAGGCGAGTAACCAACCAAAGATCGATATTTTTGAATAGGAAATATAGCTCATGGGTATGGACGTGCGAAAACAAGACCCGGCGAATTCAAACATAACGCCGAGAATCAACAATGCCGATTCAGGAAAACAACTCGAAATTTATTATGTTGCTTCGTTCTATAGTTACTAGGGACGGCTCCAAAGTCCCGTTTCAAACTTTCCTAAAGAATAACAAGAACTGATATTGGCTTAAGTCCAAATCAGACGTTAAAAACTTCTGTCTTATAGCGGGAATTCGAACCCTGGACTTCTGCAATTGGAAGCGATACGCTAACAACAAGACCAGACGAGCCACACAGACAAATTTAAAGTCCAAACGGCACTTAAATTCTGTCACTGAGTTTGTAAGATGACTGTGTACGCCGAAAAACGCAGGAATTCGCTGAACGCTAACGAATTGCGCTGAAAATTTATAATTTGACATTCGGTTCGAGTTTCCGAGAGAACTGTTAACAAATTCCGAAACTCCGTTTGTAATTTACACCAACAAGGAATACTTAGTTAAAAATATATCGTGTACATATGTTGTAGGATTGCAATTTAAAACGACATGGTTTTGTGTCTTCAAGAAATCATTTTTTTTTTTTATCGAATGCATGTTTGTCCAGGGCAGTGAAGACATTCTGTGAGGCCTTGTGGACTAAGAATGTACGCTCAAGGTTCCACAACAATTTCGCCCTGTGAGATTGACATAAATAACCTTGCAATCTTAACACGCATTTTTTGGTAATGGTTTCTTATGTTTTCCGATAGAGTAACCTGTGATATTCAATTCAAAACATATTCTATAACTTTTCAATAAACAATCCGAAATTTACAAAATCTATCCCGAACCGTTGTTTTGAACCCAAATTTACTCGGAACGGCCAAAGGTCGTTTGTTAGACGAGTGAGCGAGTCACGTGTGTGGTACCTCGGAGGAAACATTTGCATTTAAGTTGATTGATATATGGTTATCAATAAATAGGGTTTTGAGTTTATTTGTGTTAACAAGGCGCGGTCAAACTGATAAGACCATAAAGCGCCACTCAATCATATATAGGCTAGGGAGGCCTAATGTAATAAAGGAAAGAAACGGATTTTTTTAAAATTTTTATTTAACGTCTATCCTATTTCCAGTTTTATAAAAACTGTTTTACACAAGGAGGACAGATGTTTCGGGTACTCAACACATGGTCTCACTCACCTTCGTCTATCGTATCTTATCTACAAATTGGCGTGTTTCTGAATTGGATTAACGCCACTCAAACAAAGGGTATATTTATGGAGGGAAAAAAAAAAAATTCCCATTGAGTTTAAATTTTGGTTAGAAGGGCACGTAGTCCACGGTCACATCATTTATTTATTTATTTATTTATTTTTTATTTATTGTTTTTTAAACACATTATGTGTTTATTAGGTTGCTAAAAGAGGGCATAGCCCCATTCACAATTTAGTGTCTACAACCTACTCAATACTTGATACTAATACATTGCAATTAAATTAATTAAAAATACATTATACAACTCATAGAAAACAATGTGTATGAAACAAGAGATGTTAAAAAGTGAGGTTGCTGAAATTATGAACACACCGATGAATGGTATTGTTGACGGCATTATAGAATAGAGTAGAATGAACGTTGTAAGCCCCCACTCGGTTTGGTCAGAATCCGTATCAAACATCACGAAAAATATCGCATTAAAAATCGAAAAAAAAAAGTAAAAAGTAACGAATATTCCCCCCTGAGTAAATATTTCTTCGTTAGCCGCACAAAAACGTGGCAAGTCTAATGTTTAGAGAGTAGCAAGACGAAGGTCCCTTCCTATTTTTCAATGCAAGCCAGCACATGCCGTTTGCCCGGTAGGGAGCGCGAACGGAAACAGTACAGAAAAAAAACAAAAAACAAACACAACAAAGCAACAAACAAAAAAAACAAAAAACAAACCGAGCTAAAATATTTTCAGGGGTCAGTGTTCGCTTCGTGCCGCTTCGCTTCGTGCCAGGGGGGGGGGGGGAGTCGCTTCGCTCATCCCATGAAGCCCCCGGGGTTTTTTTATGGTCGTAATGGTTTGTTTTATTTTAGAATGCGAATCATTTAAAATAAATTCGTTTGAGGTCGCGATTCATCTAAATTTATAGGAAGGCCTCTGAATAATATAAAGCCTCATATTATTAATTAAAATATTATGTTATAAATTCAATAGAATTCGATACTTTGAACATGGCTTATGTGTAAAAACTGATCATCTGCCCCACACATGAACTAGAATGATCATAACATTTTGGGTTGGATTCGAAATAAGTTTTACGGGGGGCGGCGTCAACTGTTTAGTCATATGCTGCCAAATGCGCTACTTGAAGCGCCTAAGGGGATGTTGGAAGAAAGTTTTCGACATGCACCAGCCACAGCCACGAAGTGGCGGATCGGGTGAAATCTGGAGTTCGTTTTATTTAAGGACGCAGAAACCGGCGTAAAGGTTCATAATGTACAACTCTAACCAGCGGCTGATTTATAGGAAGCCTACTCGCGTGCGCGCAATAGGAGCAGGGCCCCGGGTGGCTGAAGGGGCCGCTGAATTTTCTGCTAATAGAAAATATAAAATCTAAATCATTGTAGCCCAAGTGGGGTTTAATGCCACACAAGAATAATTAAAACGGCCCGTAATAAAAAAAACAACTTCCGTGTTTTTTGTTTTGTCAGTAAATCATCAGTCCTGCCTCTGAATGTGTTGCTTTACATACTAAATTGAAAAATGAAATCAATCGTAATATGTTGCCATTATGCTTCTTGCTGTGGGATCTAATCTCCGAATGAACGGCAACACAAATGTCGCACACCAAGAAAACTCATTTGTTTCGGGTATTGCAATTTATAGCCCCCCACTTAATAAAAACGCACCAAATGCACTCTTCTTCTAAAAATCTGATTTAATAAAATTTTTTCGCCCCAGCGCTAATTTATGGAGGGCTCTTTTTTCCCCATGATATGTACCTAGATCCGCCACTGCAATAGGGCCCCAATACAGGCTGCGCGCGAGGCCCAATACAGTGTTTAATCCGCCTCTGACCGCTCTAAACCTAGGGGATATTGGGGATGGGGAGAAATCATTTCTATCAGCGAAGAAGGAATAAAGAGCGTGAGAAACTTGGGCGCTTCAACCGGTAAGGGTCATGTTGCGGCCACCTGTAAACTGAACTGAAAGTTTTAATGAAATGTGTTTTTATGAATGTTCCTGATGATTTAAAAGATTGTGGTCGTGAACAAGTAATAGCAAAAAAATAATTTGTTTTGAAATTTGAATTAACTTTTGGTAACATTAAGTTTGATTCACCGCTACAACCACTGGATCAAACTAATTTTTTGACCCCATCGGTCACACCTAACGCAAACCATTACGTTTAGTTTAAAATGCAGCAGTTTAATATGACTTGCTCAGAGCAGTGGTCCTACAACACCTACATACGACAAGGTAAGCACGAGGGCTTCAAAGCGCTTTCAACCGTGAGGGTCAAGGAGAGCCGCAGTGTATTTCTCGGTCACACTGAAGGAGCAATATACGGCAAACATTACGTTAGTTTAATGCAGGCAGTTTAATATGACTGCTCGATCAGTAGGTCCTCTAACAACCACTAACATACAGGACCAAGGGAACAACGAGGGCTTCACAAGGTCGCTTCAACTCGTGAAGTCAACAGAGCCGCAGTGATAATTTTCGCGGTCACGACCTACGCAAACATCTACGTTAGTTTAAAATGCAGAGCAGTATTATATGACCTGCTCGAGCAAGTGGGGGCCTACAAACCCTAACTACAGACAAAGGTAGCACGAGGGCTTCACAAGCGCTTCACTTCAAACCGTGAGGTCAACAAGAGCCGCAGTGATTTCTCGGTCCACTACTACGCAAACATTACGTTAGTTTAAATGCAGCAGTTTAAATATGACTGCTCGAGCAGTAAGGGCCTAAAAACAAGAGAAATACAAAAGATAATAAAAGAAGCACCCTACATACAGACAATGTAGCACGAGGGCTTCAAGCGGCTTCACAAAAAAAACGCCGTGCAGGTCAACAGAGCCGCGTGATATTCCTCGGTCACACCTACGCAAACATTACGTTAGTTTTTTTAACATGCAGCAGGTTAATAATGACTGCTCGAGACATTGGGGCCTGACAACCGCGTACAATACAGACGAAGAGTAGCACGAGGGCTTTTCAAGGCGCTTCTCAAAAGCCGTGAGGTCAACGAGAGCCGCAGTGATATACTCGGTCACCCTACGCAAACATTACGTTAGTTTAATTCAGCAGTTTAATGATGAAACTGCTCGAGCAGAATTGGGGGCCTAACAACCCTACATACAGAACAAGGTAGCGGGGGGGGACGATGGCCCTTCAAGCGGCTTCAAACCGTGAGGTCCACAGAGGCCGAAGTGATATTCCTCGTCACCTACGCAAACATGGTACGGTTTTAGTTTTAATGGCAGCATTTTAATATGACTGCTCGAGGCATTGGGGCCTGAACCACTCCTACATACAGAAGAAACCAAAGGTAGCACGGAGGGCTTTCACCCAAGAGGCGCTTCAACCGGCGTGAGGTCAACAGAGCACCGCAGTGGATTTCCCTCGGTCACACCTACGCAACATTACGTTAGTTTTAATCAGCAGTTTTTAATAATTACTGCTCGACGCAGTGGGGCCTACAACCCTAAATACAGACAAGGTAGGCTACGAAAGGGCTTTCAAGGCGCTTCAACCGTGAGGTCAACAGAGGCCGCAGTGTATTCTCGGTACACCCTACGGCAAACATTACGGTTAGTTTAATGCCGCAGTTTAATATGACTGCTCGCGCAGTAGGGCGACAACCCCTACATAACGACAGGTAGCACGAGGCTTCTCAAGGCGCTATCAACCGTGAAGTCAAACAGAGCGCGCAGTGATATTCTCGGTCACCTTACGCAACATTAACGTTAGTTTCATGTCAGCGTTAAAAAAAAAAAAAAAAAAAAAAAAAAAAAAAAAAAAAAAAAAAAAAAAACCAAAAAAAAAAAAAAAAAAAAAAAAAAAAAAAAAAAAAAAAAAAAATAAAAAAAAAAAAATATACTGCTCGAGCAGGATGGGGCCTAATACAACCCTACATACAGGACAAGGTAGCCCACGTAAAAAGGGGAACAAAAAGGCTTCAACAAAGGCGCTTCAACCGTGAGGTCAACAGAGAGCCGAGTGAGAAAAAATATTCCTCGGTCACAACACTACGCAAACTTACGTTTAGTTTTATATGCGCAGTTTAATATGACTGCTCGAGCAGCTGGTGCCTACAAACCCTACCTACCGACAAGGTGCACGAGGGCTTCAAGGCGCTTCAAACCGTGAGGTCAACAGAGTCGCAGTGGATATTCTCGGTCAAACCTACGCAAACAATTACGTAGTTTTAATGCAGCAGTTTAATAGACTGCTCGAGCAGCCATAGTTAAACTGCTGCAATTAAACTAACGTAATGTTTGCGTAGGTGTGACCGAGAATATCACAATGCGAGCTCTGTTGACCTCACGGTTGAAGCAGCCTTGAGCCCTCGTGCTACCTTGTCTGTATGTAGGGTTGTAGGCCCCACTGCTCGAGGCAGTTCATATTAAACTGCTGCATTAAACTAACGTAATGTTTGCGTAGTGTGAACCGAGGAATTCACTGCTGCTCTGTTGACTCACGGGTTTTGAAGCGCCTGTGAACGCTCGTGCTACCCCCCCCCCTTTTTTTTCTGTATGTAGGGTTTAGGCCCTACTTCTCGAGCATTCATATTAAACTGCTGCATTAAACTAACGTAATGTTTGCGTAGGTGTGACCGAGAATATCACTGCGGCTCTGTTGACCTCACGGTTAGTTTAATGCAGCAGTTTAATATGACTGCTCGAGCAGTAGGGCCTACAACCCTACATACAGACAAGGTAACCGAGGGATTCAAGGCGCTTC
>JAMZAV010004173.1:0-57230 GCA_024449915.1 Sweltsa coloradensis
GTTGTTTTGCAGAATAGAAGTGTTGATTGGGGGGCACGTGGCGCGGGGCAGGGGGTCGCCCGACGCTGCGATTACGGCCGGCATAGGGTTCTCGCAGACGGTATCCCCGACTACAAGACACATAAACATTGCCGATGTTGCATGTATGTAGATAGAAGTGTTTGATATGGGGAGGCACGTGGCGGCGGAGGCAGGGCGGTCGCTTCGACGGCTGCGATTACGGCCGGCAAATAGGGTGGTCGTCGCAGACGGTATACCCCGACGTACAAGCGACATAATAATGACCCAAGATTGGAAACCACGTGAGAAACTAGGACGCTCAACCGGTTAGGTCATATTGCGCCGCCTGTGATATGGAAAGTTTAGGCTAGTGTTTATGGTGCGTTAAATGGTTCTAATGTTTTCTTAGTTAAAAAAAAGAAAAGTCTTACTAAAACCTCAAGGATAAACCCATGAGAATCTAGGGCGCTCCAACCGGATAGGTCAAAATGCGCCTCCTGTGATGTTATAAGTTAATAGATTGAAGTTGTCTTGTAAGTTTATAAAATAATTATTAGTGAAGAAATGTCTGTTAAAACGAAATATTTTTAAGTATATTTGGATCAAGGGCGCGTCAATCGATAGATCCTAATGCATCATTGTAGACATAAGGTGCCACTCTAGCCTAGGGGGTGGGGGGTACGATCCCATGTTGGTCAGAACCAGCAATGGGTAAGGGGAGGAAAGGGGGTTCTCACGTCGCGGTCGTCATCGTCTTTGTCATCGTTCGTTGTGCCATTATCATCGTCGTCGGGGAGGGGTAAGTGTCCTCGACGACGATTGCAAAAGCTCGCCTCTAGTTTCGGGTAGTAATTAACTCCCCTCTTACTAGCTGATATTTGCGAAATGGTCGTTTTCTAACTAGTTTCGCGCTTTTAAAGGTGGATAGTATCTTCGAGATGTCAGATATTGGATAAGTTTTTGGGTTTGGCTGTAACCGTAGCCGGTGGCTGTGTCAAGGCACAACCAGCCCCCTTTCCGCAAACGAGATCAATTATTCGAGATAAAGAGGAAACTGCTGCAGTATCGCGACGACCTCTACTGAAGATAGAGCTTGTATTTACTGTACCAGCTTCGGCAGCAACCGCGGAACGAGCTTTTCTTTCCCTAAAACGTGTTAAAAGGGAGAATCGTTCCCAATTAATAAGATAACAAAAACCAACCAAGACAACAACGACATGAGAAACTAGGGTACTTCAACCGGTTAGGTCATATTGCGCCACCTGTGATAGTGAAAGGTGATGAGATGAGTTAATGATATGTTTGATGATAAGATTGTTTTCTTAGTATATAAATTACAAAATAAAATAATGAAGATTTTAGTAGGCCCTAATAGGAAAACAAAAGTCATGTTTGTGAATGAAAATAAATTAATTAAAGAGATGTGTATGATGTGAATTAAATTTTGCTAAATAGATTACTTTGGATGAGAAATTTTGAAAGTTTGTCGCCGTTTTTATACGACAGAAGTTCTTCACATGATCGGGAGAGATCAACTTGCGTGCCAAAGGCATCATATTCGGTGCATTCTGCTAGCATATGATGTACGGTTAAAGGTACATCACATGTGTCACATCTGGGAATAACTATTTCTCTGGTTAAGAGATATCCGTGAGTTAGACGTGTGTGTCCTTTTCTTATTTTAGACAATACCACCTCTTCTCTACGTGAGCGTCGAGACGTAGGTGGACGAATATTATAAGTCAGTGTGAGCATCACACTACGCAATTTGTTATTTTGCAACACACATCCCAACGAGGGAGCAGTCAAGAGAATGTTTTTTTAAGAGTTTAATATGTATGTCTGTTTCATCTTGTTTGATATGTATTTTATTATTGTTGTATATAATTCTAAGGATGGGTGTATAATGTCTCAAATGGATCTTCGGTCTGCTATTAGCATCCATCCGTATGTTTATTATGTAATATTTAATGAATGTACGGAATAAACACAATAATAATAATAATAAAAATAATAATAATAATATAATAATAATATAAATAAATAATAATAATAATAATAATAATAATAATAATAATAAAAATAAAATAATAATAACAAACTTTTTCGACAACTGCTATGAATCAATAACTATGTCCTTAAAGCGGGCTTATGCTTAAAAACCATATATTCTGTCTGTCTCCAATCTCTAACATCAGCATGCAGAAAGCAGTCATCCTTCAAACGTGGCCACATAGTCAGAAGATTTTTTCAGTAATCACTCTCTTTTCTCTCTCTCTCTCTCCTCCTCCTCTCCTCTCTCTTTAAAAGATTTTGCCCTACAATTGCTTGTTTTATAGATAGAAACTTTTATTGATTTTGTTATCACACTCATCTTTATTATTATTTTGTTAATTAGATTAATTTGTCTACAGTAATATGTGTACTATACTTATGTTTTCACGCTGTTATAAAGTAAACTTTTGTTGGGCTTGGGCCTCACCCCGCCTTGTGTAATGTGTATACCAGGACGCAAATGTACCTGAGATTGTTTGAACAATAAAGAACCACTATAATAATAATAATAATAATATTAATAATAATAATAATAATAAATAATAATAATAATAAATAATAATAATATTAATAATAATAATATAATAATAATAATAATAATAATAATAATAATAATAATAATAATAATAATAATAATAATAATAATAATAATAATAATACAGCACAATAGCCATAAAGGCGAAAATACCAGCCGCTCGCCGTAGAACTCAAGGACATATACAAGCTAAGGTCCGTTGATATCGTTCCTGTCGTCGTCTCCGTCAACGGTTTGGTCACCAAGGAGTGGTCAGTGGCAAAGGAGAAGCTCCATCTGAAGGACAAGCACGTTCGTGTCATGCAGAAAGCTGCAATCCTTGGTACAAGCAACATCGTGCGGCCTCTGAGTTCTGTCGTTCCCCACCACCGTTGGGTCCCCACGCTAGGTGCACTTTCGCATCATCTTGGCTCGAGATGAGCTCGGTGGTGCAAAGGAGAGCAGAATAATAATAATAATAATAATAATAAGATGCTTGTCGCAAATTCAACAATCGTTGCTTGAATCCACACTTGACATCTGGATCGTTTTTTTTTGTTTTTTTTGTTTTATTTGGATTAAGGACGCGTCAACCGTTAGGTCATAATGCACCACTTTAGCCTAAGGGGGGTGGGGAGGAGGGCCCATGCTGGTCAGAACCAGCCACGGGTAAGGGGAGGAAGGGGGGTTTCTCACGTCGCGGTCGTCATCGTCTTTGTCATCGTTCGTTGTGTCATTGTCATCGTCGCCGGGGGGTCGTCAAGGGAAGGGGGCAAGGTCCCCGACGACGATTGCCAGAGCTCGCCTCTAGTTTCGGGAAGTAAAATACTACCCCTCATTCTAGCTGATGTTTGCGAGGTGGACTTTTCCTCTTGAATCGCCTTTTACGATTAACAGAGCCATGCTCTGGGCCTATTCTACCCCGGCCCAGACGGGGTGGAGGAAGGGGGGTTTCTCACGTCGCGGTCGTCATCGTCTTTGCCATCGTTCGTTGTGTCATTGTCATCGTCGCCGGGGGGTCGTCAGGGGAAGGGGGCAAGGTCCCCGACGACGATTGCCAGAGCTCGCCTCTAGTTTGGGGAGTAAGATACTCCGCTCTTACTAGCTGATGTTTGCGAGGTGGACTTTTTCTCTTGAATCGCCATTTACGATTAGCAGAGCCATGCTCTGGGCCTATTCTATCCCAGGCCCAGACGGGATGACATCTGGATCGGGAACTAGATTGAAATCAAAGTCGCGACGCTGAAAGGAATCCTTGGCAGCCCGACCCGCGAGTTTATTTCCCCTTTTTGCCCCGTTATGTCAAAGGGCGCGTCTACCAGTACATGCGCCACACTAGCCTAGGGGATATGGGGAGGTAGACGTAGATCCCATGCTGGTCAGAACCAGCCACGGGTAGGGGGAGGAAATATTGAGAGGCCCTACAAAATTACAAGTAACAAAGTAACAAATAATACAATTTTACCGAATAAACAGATTAACTTAATGCACAAAATTACAAGAAGTTCATTAAAAAAAAGTTTTTTTGAATCAGGGTTCGTCTTATTTTGATTAAGAACGCGTCAACCGTTAGGTCATAATGCGCCACTCTAGCCTAAGGGGGGGGGGAGGGGGAGGGGCCCATGCTGGTCAGAACCAGCCACGGGTAAGGGGAGGAAGGGGGGTTTCTCACGTCGCGGTCGTCATCGTCTTTGTCATCGTTCGTTGTGTCATTGTCATCGTTGTCGGGTAGATCGTCGAGGGAAGGGAAGAAGGGTGGGGTTGACCCCGACTACAATTACCAGAGCTCGCCTCTTGTTTCGGGATAATACATACTGCCCTCTTACTAGCTGATGTTTGCGAGGTGGACTTTTTCTCTTGAATCGCCTTTTATGATCAGCAGAGCCATGCTCTGGGCCAATTCTAACCCGGGTCCAGACGGTTGGTGGGGAAAGGGATACAAGCAGAATCTTGTTTTGCACCACATGTAGTTTGAGGACAACTCAATAAATATAACTTCCAATTACGACGACGACCTGAGAAACTAGGGCGCTTTTACCGGTTAGGTCATATTGCGCCGCCTGTGAATGAATGTAAATGAGAAGAGTTAATGCAGGTTTGTTTGATGATTAGATTGTTTTATCAGTGTATAAAACAAAGTAAATTGATGATGATGAAAGTAATAACAAAATAAATGTTATGTATGTGAATGAAAATAAAGTAAATAAAGAAATGTGTTTGATGTGAAGTAAATTTTGTTAAATAGATGACTATGGATGAGACATTTAGGAAGTTTTGTCGCCGTTATCATACGATAGAAGTTCTTCATATGATTGGGAGAGATCAAATTGCGTGCTCAAGGCATCATATTTGGTACATTCTGCTTGCATATGTACGGTTAAAGGTACATCACATGTGTCACATATGGGAATAGCCTTTTCTCTGGTTAAGAGATATCCGTGAGTTAGACTTGTGTGGCCTATTCTTATTCTAGACAATACCACCTCTTCTCTACGTGAGAGTCGAGACGTAGGTGGACGAATTTTATAAGTCAATGTGGGCATCACACTACGCAATTTGTTATTTTGCAACACATCCCAAGATGCTTGTCGCAAACCCGACCATCTTTGCTTGAATCCACTCTTGACATCTGGAACGGGAACTAGATTGAAATCAACGTCGCGACGCTGGGAAGCTTCCTTAGCAGCCCGATCAGCGTGTTCATTTCCCTCTATGCCCACGTGTCCAGGTTTCCAGAAAAACTCTGTTATATATCCCTTAGAGGTTAGTTTTTCTATATAGAATTGGATGTCTTGTACTAAATGATGACTAGAATACATGTGTTTTATAGCTTGAAGTGAACTTAAGCTATCTGAACACAAAAGGTATTCTCCACAACGACAACGTAGAATGTATTAAAGAGCTTCACGGATGGCGAATAACTCTGCAGTGAAAACTGAACACACGTCGCTTAGCCTCGAACGTTCAGTTGAGGTGGAGCAATAAAAGGCACTTCCAACCTTGTTGTCAAATTTGGAGCAATCTGTGAATACCACTTGAGAAACTAGGACGCTCAACCGGTTAGGTCATATTGCACTGCTTGTGATAATTAAAGTTAATGCAATGAGTTTATGGTGCGTTAAATGATTATATTATTTTCTAATTTTAAACGAGCTATAGGAGGTCGGTGTAGAAATTAAAGCGCAAAATTGAAAGAGAAACAGATTAAAACATGATGAATGACTCATTATTGCATTGGCAATCATTTATCTCCTAAAATCAATTAAAAGTCTACTCTACTATATAACGCATGAGAAACCAATTCGGAGTATTTATGTTAATATGTGGGACTATTTTGTAATGATGGCAAATATTTGGATACTCTAACCTCAAAAAGGATAAGCACTAACGAAGTTTATGTTCCAAATAACTTTTCATCGTCTGATATGGATAATAGTATACCTACCTTTGCTATCAATTTAAATCATTTAGTGCCTTCAGCAGTACTGTTTGTTGTTTTATTATGTTTCAGTAGTTTTACAATTCGATGTGGGCGAATATAGTGTAGAGTATAGCTTAAAAAACGTTTGGATATCCTGGGTAAAGTGTAGAGTGTTTGAAGGCCTACACGTACACTTCACAAGTCTACACTACACTAGCTAAACCAAACAAACCTATTGTTATATACCTATTCATATATACCTATATTTATTTTTGTATAAACGTGAAGTTACGTAAATTTACAATAATCGACTGATATTAACATGCAAATAAAAACACTTTTGAAATGTATCAATTTGCAATGATTTATTATCAATGTCATTAATCGGAAAACACTCCCGTATAGGTGTAATTGATTTTATAGATTTCAATCCAGAAACTATAAAATCCATCCCAACGGGATATCGAACCCCGGTCTCCCGATTGCCGGTCGTGCTTTTGTAGATCCGATGATGAAGATACAATGCACCTGCAATCCAGATGATATGAAGTTAACCGTCCCGGTAGCTTAGGGGTACTCGACCGGCAATCAGCAGACAGAGGTTCGATACCCCGCTGGGATGGATTATTTAATTTCTGGATTGTAATGGTTTAAATTCACAAATCTTGTACACAAATCCTTATTTTCCAAAAATTGATCCCATATCATATGTAGGCCATTACTAAAATCATAATTAACATTTATTAATAAGATAAAAATAAAATAACATTCGATTTAAAAATAATAATATTTTATATATGTTGGCGCTTGTCTTCCGGAAGGTTCGTGTACTGCTGGAATTACCGTTAAACGACGACGTGACAAACTAGGGCGCTTCAACCGGTTAGGTCATATTGAACCGCCTATGAAACTGAAAGTTGATGAGATGAGTTAATGGTGTGTTGATTAGATTGTTTTCTAAGTGAAGGGTCTATATATAATAATTAAATAAAATGATAGGGGGCTCTGCCCACCAGCCCCCCAACAATAACGCCGTAGGTGAAAATGTTGAAAATCAGGTTTTTAGAATGCGTTTAGTAGGTTTTAGAAAAATAGTGGCCTGAATACAATACCAAAATTGAGGGGCGTCATGCAAGAAGGGGATAACAGCAATATTCTAGTTTTGAGCTACGGCGCGGCAAAATTTAAAAAACGACTTGCATTTTTTAAGTGGGGAATTGCAGTTGAAATTTAGGCACTCGCGCTGCAATCTGTCCCCTGAGCCCGAGAACAAATATTTGCAAATGTTTTAACAACAAAATCGACGAATATTAAAAATTGGGGGTTATATGCAAAAAAGGGGAAAAACCCGCAGGGACGCCCCCCCAATTATGTAATTTTTGTACAGTCCGTTTTACTCAAACTAGAAACCCCCCAAAAACGAATCTTGAAAAAAAACCTTTTGAAATATTTTATCCCCCCTTTTTTCCCCCTTTTTAGTTTAAAACTGGTTTGATTTTAGATACGAAATTTTTATTTCATGGCTTTTGTTCAAGGGGAGGGGGGGGGGTATGGTGCCCCTTGCCCCCCCCTTTGGGGGCGCCCTTGTGTTTGGGAAAAAAAGATATCCCTCTTTACGAAAGGGACATTATATTATATTGAGTAAAATTTTTTTAAATTTAAGATTTTATGGCTAGTAATATTTAGGTACATCATCCTAAAAAAAAAAGGGTATAGGGGCCCTTTTTCGGTATAAAAATTTTTTTTCTATACTTTTTTAAAATTTTGGGATTATTTTTAAATTTTGTTTTTTTAAAAAAAGTTATCAAAATTTTTTTATTAAAAAAACAGAGAAACCCCCCCCTTTGTTATGTGTCCCTGTGAAATCAGCGGGGTTTCACATAAGGCGCAATTAAAAAAAATGTTAAGGGGTTTTAAGGGGCGCGTCAAATTTAAAATTAGTGCGCCACTTTTGCATGGGGAAAAATTTGGGGGGGGGGAACCCTTCTATTTTGGTCAGGGTGCTCACGTCGCACTCGTCTTCGTCTCCCCCCATTTTGTCGGGGTCGTCGATGCCCGGGGTGGTCTATAAGTCGATCGGGAGGGGTACCCGACAGCCTCCCCAAAGCCCCCTCTTTTTTCAGGAAGTACTCCCTAATTGATATTTGATGTTAACGGGGGGGGGACTTTAAAATTTTTTTTTCTCGCCTTGTAGGATCTGCGGGGGAAAAATGCCTGGGAAAAAAAAAAAGGGCGCGATAAAAAAAACAATGGGACATTGGGACACTAGGGCGCTTTTACTTTTAGGCCCAGGAAAAATTTACCCCGCTGCCCCCAGATTTTTGTAATTTTAAGGGGTTTTTGCTTTTTTTTATATTGTTTTTTAAGTTTTAGAAAATAAAAATTGATAAATAGAATAGCGAAAAAAAAAAGTTTTTTTTAATTTGAAAAAAAAAAAGGAATTTTTTTTTGGGTGTCGGGAAACATTTTATTTTAATTCGGGCCCCCCGCTTCAACCTTTAGGTCATAAGGTTAGGCCACAAAGCCCTTTTAGCCTTAAACCCATCCCGTTTCAGGGGACTCACCCAAATTTTGTTGAAAAAATGAACCCTTAAGAAACTAGGGCGCTCCAACCGCGAAGGTTTTGGTTTTTTTTGGATTAAGGCCCCGCGTAACCTTGGGTTTCAAAATGCCCCACTTAAACTGGGGGGGGTTGGGGGGAAGGGGGGGGGAGATTGGTTTCATGGGGTTTCAAAACCCCAATTTCACGGTTACGGGGGGGAAGGGGGGGGGGGTTCTCAAGTCGCGGTGCCCCATCGTTTTTTGGGGCATCGTTCGTTGTGTCACTGTCATCACCCGCCGGGGGTCGTCAGGGAAGGGGCAAGGTCCCGACGACGTTTTCCCCAAAAGCTCCCCTCTAGTTTGGGGGGTGAAAACTCCGTTTTTTTACTAGCTGATGTTTGCGGGGGGGACTTTTTTTTTTTGAATCCCCTTTTCCCGATAAGCAGGTCTTTGCTTTTGGGGGCCCAATTTTTTACCCCGGGGCCAGTTTGGGGGGCCCCGGGCCCCCGGGAAATGGTGATGTTTTGTTTTTTTTTGGTTTAAAGGGGACGCGTAAACCGTGAGGTCAAAATTTGCCCACCCCTGGGGCCAAAGGGGGGGGGGGGGGGGGGAGGGGCCCATGCGGGTTTCAAAACCCAGCCATGGTAAGAGGGGGAAAGGGGTGATGATATTTTGGAAAAGACAGAGAGCAAACAAATTTTTTTTTTTTTTAGTAAATTTAAAATGCAAGGTAATGTAGAGGAAAACCCCATTTTAACTGTTTTCTTCATCTCCAACACAAATTGATTTTTTGGCTATCATATATAAACTTATAGTGGATTTACTCCCGAGAAAAACGGGAAAAGTTGCGAGCTTTTTAAAAAAAGGGAAAAGGAAACGAGTGCTTTCTTTGGTGAGTGCGACCCAAAAATGGGCTTTTTGAAGAAAGTGTTTTAAAATCAGTACAAGATTTTTTTTTCTAAAAAAGTTTTTTGAAAAGACACAACCCAAATTTGGGCGACGGGGTGTTTTGGGTCTGGTAAAAATCCAAACCTACGCATAATATGCGGTGCTGCTAAATCCAAAAAAACATTTATCGCCATTTAAAAAAAGGGTTTGGTAATTTAAAAAACCCTTAAAAATTCGAAGACCCAAAGCAGTGCCAAATTTGTTCAACATTGGGAAAAAAAAAGAACTTTACTTTGGGGGCCCAAATTCGGGTCTCTTATGTTAAGCCACCAAAAGGGTTACCCCACAGACTGGTTTAAAAAAAACTTTTGCTTTTTCGGGAAAAGAGACAAAATTTTGGGGGGATGGGTATAAAAACAAACACTCAGTTTAAAACGTGATCCAAAACCCGTTTTCGGCCAAAGTCAATTTTTTTTCCAAAAGGGAAATTTACGGAAAGAAAAGTTTTTATTTAAAAATTCAGAAATTAAAAAAGGGCCGCCCCCAAACCCGGGGAAAGAAACCCCGGATTTCCCCGGGTTTGGGGGGGACTTTTTTTAAATTTTTAAATTGTAGTAAATAATATTAATTTCACCCACGGGAGTGGTTTTTCCCCACTAAACAAACCGAGAAACCAAAAAGGTTTTTATTGATTTTCATGAAAATACTTTAATTTGGGTATTTTGAGGGGAAACCAAAAAGGCTTTCTGGGCGGGCCCTGGATAAAACCTTCATAAACATGGATCTGGGGTTTACTGTTTCCCCGTTTCAGTTTCTCAAAAAACCTTTCAGGTAAAGAAGGGTAGAAAGAACAGACGTGTCGAAAAAAACTGACGTGAGAAACTTTGGGGGCTTTTCAACCCCGGTTTTGGTCATATTGCGCCCCCCTTTTATTGAAAAGTAAATTTAAAAAGGGGGGTAAATTTTGTTTAGGGTGATTTTATTTTCTAAGGTATATTTTATTATAGGGAAAACCCTTTATGGGGGTTTAATTTGTAAAAATAAAAAAAATTCTTATATATTTGAATGAAAAAAAAACAAAGGGAAAAGGGTTTTTATGAGAAAAAAAATTTTTTTAAAAAATTATTTTTTAAGTGGAAAAAATTTTGAAAAATTTTTTCGGCGTTATCATAGGGGGAAGTTTTTTTTCCTAAAAACCAAAACCCTTACCACTGAAAAGGAAATGAGTCTAAAAAAAAAGGGCCCCGCCCCATTCCCCCTTCCCCCATTACGCATTCTTTAATTTTATAAAAAGCCGTGTCCCATAACGCATCCTCGGGAAAAACTTTGGGAAAAATAAAAATTTTCATGTTATTACGTTTAAATTTTAATTTTGAAAAAAAAAACTTTTGGAATTTAACTTTTACGTTTAAAATTTTAAATTAAACGCAATTCTATTTTTCCCAAACTTTTCGAGGAGCTGTTATTGGGGCAAATGGACGTTTATAATTTAAAAAAAAAAAATTAAAAAAATTATTTTAAATTAAAAAAAAATTATTAAGAATGCGTAAATGGGAAAGGGGAGATGGGGCTTGGGGCCCTTTTTTTTTGATCTCATTTCTTTTGAGTGGTTTTAAGGTTTTGGGTTTTTAAATTTTTACAAGTTTTTTTTTATGTGTGTGGGTTAAAAAATATCCCTTTGCTGGATGGTTTTGGCTGGCTTTGATTTTGGGGGAGCTACTGGCTTTTCGGTTTAATTTGGGGTGCCCACGGGGGGGGAAAAAGGTTGTCCCCCCAAAATTTTTGGGGTCCCTTTCCCTTTTAAGAAACTTACCCTTAGTTTTTTAAAATGATCTCATAATTAAAATGTTTTATGTTTTTTTCAAAGTTTAAAAAAATATTTGTTTGGGGCTACGAGGATCGCCAAATTATGCCCGATAGAAAAAAACCCTGCTTTTTTTTTCTGTCAACCTTTTCCTCATGCGGAGAAAAATGTTTCAAAAAAAAACTTGTGCTATTCAAAAAAAAACCCAAAAAAAAAAAAACCTTTTTTTTACACGCTTTAATTCTTTGTCGGGCCCCAAAGGAAAAGCAACCTATTTTCTTTTCCCTATTCTCCACCCTTTCCCTTTTCGTTACAGCATGAAATAGTGAGGGAAAAAACTCGAAAAAGGGCGTTTTCAACCGGTTTTAAAATCAAAGGCCCCCCCCCTTCAAAGAAAAATTAAAAAAAATTTAATTTTTTGTGTTTTTGGTTTCTATATTGTTTCTATTTTATGAAAGGAAAAAATGTTTTTGAAAAATTTTTTGAAGCACTAGAAAAAATTTTTTGATTTTAAAAATTTTTGTAATTTTGTTTTAAATCCATTTGGGTTTTAAAGGGAAAGGGGGCCCAACCCCTGGGCAAAAAAGCACCCCCCTCTAGAAAAAAGGGGATATTTGGGGGGGGGAAGCCCCTGCTGGTCTTTAAAAAAAAAAACGTACAACGACGGGAGGAAAAATAGGGTATGATGATGATTTATGAGAAGAAAGACTATGCGGGTGAATTTCTAGGGTTTAAAAATTTTTTTTCCCTTAAAAACCCTTTTTCGATTTTGGGAGAAACCATGCTCTTTGGCCCCCTTTTTCCCCCCGGGGCCCCGTAAAATAATATTTAATGCATGATTTGAATAAGGATTTTTTGTTTATTTTGGGTTTAAGACGCGTCAACCGTAAGGTTATATTGCGGCCCCCTGTGATAATTAGTTTATTTAAAATTTGTTTATTTAAATATATATTCCCTAGCTGAGGAAAAGTTTTGGGTTTCCCCCACGCCGGGTCGTCTTGTTTTTTGTGTCATCGGCCGAGTTTCATTGCCGGGCGCGTTGGGTTTTGTTTTTTTTGTTTCTTTTGGGGCCCCAAATTTTTTGGTTTTTATTTGGGGTTTAAGGGGGGCGCGTCAACCCCTTTTTGGGACAATGGGAAACCCCTCTGTTACGGAGGGGGAGGCCCATGCTGGTTTAGAAATAGCCAAGGGTTAAGGGGGGGAAAGGGGGTTCCCCACGTCGCGGGCGGCATTGTCTTCGTCATCGTTCGAGGTTTTTCATTCTCGTCATCGTCGTCGGGGGCCGTCAAGAGAAGGGGGGAAGGGCCCCCACGACGGGGTTTCCCAGCTCGCCTTTTTATTTTTTTTGGGGGGTAAAAATTTCTTTCCCTTTATATAGTGAAAGTTGGGAAAATATGGGCTTTTTTCTCTGGGAAGGGCCTTTTACGATTTGCAGAGCCATGGGTCTGGGCCCCAAATTCCCCACCCCGGGACCAGACGGGGGTGCACCACTTTAGCCTAGGGGATGTTTGGGGGGGTTGGGTTTGCCCGGGCTGAGGCCCGACGGGTAAGGGGGGGAAGGGGGGTTTTTCTCGTCGCGGTTGTCATCGGTTTTTGGGCATCAATTTGTTGTGTCATTGGGGGCATCGTCGTCCCGGGGGGGTCGTCAAGAAAAGGGGGGGGTGTTCCAGACGACGATTGCCCGACACCAAGATTTTAATTTTAAAAAGTAGTAAGCTGGTTTTTGCCCAAATGTTAAATTTTTTGAAGTCCCCTTTAAATGATTTTGGGAAAATTTTAAATTCCCAAGCGCAAATCGTTACTATCTGGTTTATTTTAAAACGGGGGGCTATCAAAAAAAGGGAAACTTTAATTAAAAAGGTTTATTTTTAAATTAGTTTTAAGAATTTGAATTAAGGGCGCGTCAACCGTTAAGTCCAAAATTTGCCACTATAGCGTATGGGAATGGGGTCAAAGTCCCCCTGCGATCCAACTTGCACTGGTATAACACGGGAGGAAGAGGGGGGGGTTTTGCACTTCCCTTTTTCGTCATCGTATTTTTCATCGGTTGCGCTTTTAAAAATTTTATACGTTTTTTTAGGGGGCAACCCTTCATAATTGTTGTAAAATCAACATAATTGAATTCTGAATAAATTGAAAATTGAAGAGAAAACCACCACTTTGTGTTGTGTCTGTGAAATCAGGTGCATCACACAAGACACGAGGAGAAGTGTCAATCAGCTCTGCTCTGTGATGGTCAACAGTCTCACCAACTAGGCTTACAGAAGATATAGGACTAGACAACGACGTGAGAAACTAACGGCGCTTCAGCCAATTTGGGCATATCGCGCCGCCAGTTATAGTGAAAGCTAATAAATTGAGTCTGATGTGTATGATGTTTATATTGCATTCTAGGTTTATAAATTAAAATAAAATGAAAGACCTGATGATAGTGTTAGTATACTGAAACTGATTTAATTTATAAAAGTGAAATGTTGCATGGGTATGAAACCCACGTTTAAACCTAGTGTGTTTTGCTACGGTGAAGAAGTTGTTGATCTTATAAGACGCCAGAAGTGAAGCCAAATTGAATGAAAGGGAACCTGTGAAGCGCTTTAGTCAAACAAGCAGGAGGCGTTCGAAAACCATTGCGAATATATTTAAAAGGCTGACAAATCGATCGCTAATAGGGTCCCCAGGGGGCTTTCCGCTTCCAAACCACTAGATATCCCAGTGAAATAGAGTCAATGCTGATACGGTGTAGGTGGGGCACGTGGTTCCTTGGAGTTTAAAGGTTAATCTGGCGTTAATTTCATCATGTTCAGGAGTCTGTTTGGTTTTAAAGACTTTGCGCGTTTTGATTAGTTCCTCAAAGTAATTTGTCATCTTCATCTGAATCAGTGGGCAATAGACTGTCTTGAAGAGAGCTGTAATCCTTCCAAGATCTGGTAAGCTATCGTCCGGGGCCCCGATTCATGTACATTATCCCGGGTATAAGTGGTATAAGGACGGTATAATGCAGGACATGACAGGATAAGGTCTGGTTAAGTCTGAGCAACTCTCATCCAATCAGAAATTTTCAATCCAACAACAAGTACAAACAAATGTTTTTTCCACTGCATTCCACAGCCATGTAAATCAGCAGATTTGCAAAGAACACTAAAAATTTGCACCATCTTTTGTATTACATTTTTATTTATGACAGAAGATTGCGTAAGATCATTAAAGAAAAGAAAATGCGTATTATTGCCGTAAATTTTGGAATAGCCTAGGACTATCATGCTATTGTTCATCTGCATAAGGCCTTTAGTAATCAAAACTAGTTATTTGTGCGGGATGTGTGTCAAAAACATGGTCGTGCAGGCCTAGGGTTGCCTAGGTGAGAGGCCAAGGGCTTGTCAAACGTGTTATGTTAGTATTTATTGTATCTAGTCCTATAGCCTAATCGAACTTTAGGCCTACACTGTTGTATTATGAATAATTTTCTACATCTGGGCCTAGGCCCGAGACGGTTTCTGATTTGTTTTATGAGAGTAATGACAACTTTTCTCGTTTGACACATAGACGCAAAATTTAAAATGTCCGCAATCTGTTTACATATTTCTTATCCCCGTGCGAGGCGGGATAAGTCTTCATGAATTGGATTCGGAGTTATACCGCACTTATACCACCTAACTCTGCTTATAACGAGTAAAAAATGTACATGAATCGGGGCCCCGCGGAGGGTTAGGCGTTAAACTTGTTTAAGCACGTTGGCAATGGCTTTTGCCCTGGCACAACTCCTGAGGACAACTCTAGCTGGCGTGCTCAATGGGGGTTTGGATTCGCACCCCGTTGAAGTTTGCGAGCAAGCGGCCAGATGGAGAGGTCGCGCACTTGTAGGGTGGATAGCTTCTTTTCCCACGTCTGTTGTCGATGTTGATGTTTGATGTTTATTATATTTTGTTTATTTGGATTAAGGACGAGTCAACCGTTAGGTCATAATGCACCACTCTAGCCTAAGGGTGGGGGGGGAGGAGGGGCCCATGCTGGTCAGAACCAGCCACGGGTAAGGGGAGAAAGGGGTCGCGCAATGCGGGACAATGACGTCGCGGTCGTCATCGTCTTTGTCATCGTTCGTCGTGTCATTGTCATGGTCACCGGGGAAGGGGGCAAAGTCCCCGACGACGATTGCCAGAGCTCGCCTCTATTTCGGGGAGTAAAATACTATCCTTTTAACAAGCTGATGTTTGCGAGATGGACTTTTTCTCTTGAATCGTCTATTACGATTAGCAGAGCCATGCTCAAAACCAATTCTATCCCGGACCCAGACGAGGCTCCAAAGGCTCCAAAGGGCCGATGACGCAGAAGTCAGATCTAATGCTGGTGTACGAGGGTGGTCCCTCTTGCATTGAACTTCCAATGCGGATGATTCGCATTAAGATCATCAGCCAAAATGGTAGGAGTTATATCAGTACGACGACGTGAGAAACTAGGGCGCTTCAACCGGTTAGGTCATATTGCGCCGCCTGTGATAATAAAAGTTGATAAGATGAGTGAATGGAGTAAATAATTCGATTGTTTTCTAGGTGTATATATGACAAAATAAAATGATGATGATAATATTAATAGCAAAACATAATTTATTAAGGTGAATGAAAAATAAGTAATTCAAAGAAATGTGTATGATGTGAATTAAATTTTGTTACATTAATTAATTGGAAGATATATTAGAAAGTTTGTCGCCGTTATGATATGATAGAAATTCTTCATATGGTTGAAAGAGATCAAACTGCGTGCGCATGGCTTGGCTTCATATTTGGTACATTCTGCTAGCATATGAATAACAGTTAAAGGTTTTTTTTAGTTTATTTGGATTAAGGACGCGTCAACCGTTAGATCATAATGCACCACACTAACCTAGGGGGGGGGGGGGGAGGAAAAGGGGCCCATGCTGGTCAGAACCAGCCACGGGAAAGGGGAGGAAGGGGGGTTTCTCACGTCGCGGTCGTCATTGTCTCTGTCATTGTTCGTGGTGTCATTGTCTTTGTCATCGTCGCCGGGGGGTCGTCAAGGGAAAGGGGCAAGGTCCCGGCGACGATTGCCAGAGCTCGCCTCTAGATTCGGGGAGTAATATACTACCCTTCTTGCTAGCTGCATGTTTGCAAGGTGGACTTTTTCTCTTGAATCGCCTTTTACGATTAGCAGAGCCATGCTCTGGGCCAATTCTACCCCGGGCCCAGACGGGGGAACAGTTTAAAGGTACATCACATGTGTCACATATGGGAATAACCTTTTCTCTGGTTAAGAGATATCCGTGAGTTAGACGTTTGTGGTCTATTCGAACTCTAGACAATTCCACCTCTTCTCTACGTGAGAGTCGAGACGTAGGTGGACGAATTTTTTTAGTCAATGTGGGCATCACACTACGCAATTTGTTATTTTGCAACACATCCCAAGATGCTTGTCGCAAATCCAACAATCTTTGCTTGAATCCACTCTTGACATCTGGAACGGGAACTAGATTGAAATCAACGTCGCGACGCTGGGAAGCTTCCTTAGCAGCCCGATCAGCGTGTTTATTTCCCTCTATGCCCACGTGTCCAGGTATCCAGCAAAACTCTATTATATATCCCTTAGAGGTTAGTTTTTCTAAATAGAATTGGATGTCTTGTACCAAATGATGACTGAATACATGAGTTTTATAGCTTAAAGTGAACTTAAGCTATCTGAACACAAAAGGTATTCTCCACAACGACAACGTAGAATGTATTTAAGAGCTTCACGGATGGCGAATAACTCTGCAGTGAAAACTGAACACACGTCGCTTAGCCTGAAACGTTCAGTTAAGGTGGAGCAATAAAAGGCACTTCCAACCTTGTTGTCAATTTTGGAGCCATCTGTGAATACCAAAGTAAACCTTTGATGTTCATGGCAAATCTTTCTAAAGTTAATTTTGAATACAGTATCGCAAGTAGAGTTTTTATCAAAACGACAAAGGTCGAATAGAATAATCGGCTCTGGTGTAGCAGAGGTGATGCTGATGTTGACCGTCGGGCGATATGAGATCGTCGATTTGGCATGCGTGAAATCGGCGACGTGAGAAACTAGGGCGCTTCAACCGGTTAGGTTATATTGAGCCGCCTGTGATATTGAAATATAGTGAGATGAATTGATGGTGTGTTTGATGATTTGATGATTTTCTTATTTTATAAACGATTAGAAAATAATTGTAATGTTAGAAATGAAAAAGTTTTTTCAATGGAACAGAATAGACATGTGATTAATATGAATTACATTTTGTTAAAAAAAAATTACTTTAGGGCTGTTTTTTTTGGTTTATTTGGATTAAGGACGCGTCAATCGTTAGGTCATAATGCACCACTCTAGTCTAAGGGGCGGGGGGGGGGGGGAGGGGGCCCATGCTGGTCAGAACCAGCCACGGGTAAGGTGAGGAAGGGGGTTTTTTCACGTCGCGGTCGTCATCGTCTTTGTCTTCGTTCGTTGTGTCCTTGTCATCGTCGCCGGGGGGTCGTCAAGGGAAGGGGACAAGGTCCCCGACGACGATTGCCAGAGCTCGCCTCTTGTTTCAGGGAGTAAGATACTCCACTTTTTTTAGCTGACGTTTGCGAGGTGGACTTTTTCTCTAGAATCGCCTTTTACGATTAGCAGAGACATGCTCTGGGCCAATTCTACCCCGGGCCCAGAATGCTTCAGCTACGTTATCTAACGAAGGGGTAAAGCTTGTTTTCTAGGGATGTGAAAATATTCTAAATTCATTGGACATTGAATAAACTTACAAATAGTGTGAATTAGTTTTAAGTGAAAAATTATGTTTGTAGTTTTTTTTTTTTTTTTACAAATTTGTTGTGGTGAGTAGGTACTCATAATTTGACAAAGTCAATAAAAGGTTCTCGATTTCCAAGGGAAATTTAAAATGTAAATGTTTGGATGGTGGTAAGGCCGGACCAGAAGTGCCGGTCCAACCTTGATCACTATATTTTACTGTAACTGTATTACATCCTTTTAAGTTTGGTTCGAGTTCGTCTCAAGTTTGGTTTTATTTTTTATTTTCTAGTTCGATCGACTATACTACCCCTCTGAAGTTTCGTCTTTGGTTCGAAATTAAGTATTTTTTGTTTATTTTAGACGTAAGGTCATAATGCGCTACTCCAGCCTAGTGAGATGTGGAGGTGCCACAAGACTAACAATCCTTGAATTTGTTTGATGCACAGTCCTATATGCAAATCAATTGATATTCCCCTGAGAATCTAGGGCTCTCTAACCGGGTAGGTCATATTGCGCCGCCTGGGATATTCTAAGTTAGTAAATTTAGTTTGTTGTTTGTAATGGACTTTTTCTCTTGAATTGCCTTGTACGATTAGCAGAGACATGCTCTGGGCCAGTTCTACCCCGGGCCCAGACGGGGGATTAACGATGTATATAAATAATAGTTCACTTAATTCAGTATAAGGTAGTTTTTATAAGGTAGTTTTATTT
The DNA here is from genome assembly GCA_024449915.1 of Sweltsa coloradensis. Lineage (NCBI taxonomy): Eukaryota > Metazoa > Arthropoda > Insecta > Plecoptera > Chloroperlidae > Sweltsa > Sweltsa coloradensis. Next base: position 18,682 of record JAMZAV010004173.1, read on the forward strand.
TTTCGGTTTTTACCTAATTAACCCATTAAAATTACGGTAATTAACAAGTGATTTTAGATTTTGTAAATTAAAATGAAATTGTGATTCACGGCGTAATTTACAATTCATAATAATATCTAAGGTCTACACTAAACTCGTATTATCTTACTGGCTGAATGGGCTTTGCGGTTGCCTATCGTCGGCCTCGTACACTACCCTGGCCATGTTCATACTGAAGGCTAAGCTCTAACAGGAATGGCTGACAACGACGTGAGAAACTTGGGCGCTTCAACCGGTTCAACCGCCTGTGATATGGTAAGATTATGAAATAAATTGTTGGTGTGTTCGATGAAAAAATTATGTTTGAATTAAATAAATATCTATGAATGAGAAATAAAGAAAGTATTTTTAGTTTTTAGTTTTATTTTATTTTTTTGAGTAAGGGCGCGTCAACCATTATGCCATAATGCGCTACTCTAGCCTAGGGGACGTGGGGTGGGAAGCCATGGTCAGAACCAGCAAAGCGCAGGGTGTAACATTCTCAAGTCGTGGTCGTCATCGTTTTTGTTACCATTCGTGTTATGCTGATCTTCATCGTTGGCGAGGTCGTCAAGGGAAGGGAGAGAGGTCCCCGACGACGACCGACAGAGCTCGCTTCTAGTTTCAGGGTGCAAAATTCTCCCCCATGCTAGCTGATGAGATAAACGTTTTCTATTTCCTCGCCTTTTATGATTAGCAGAACCATTCAAAGCAGCATTAGGGCGCGTCAACCGTAAGGTAATAATGCTCCACTATGGGGAGGAGGGTTCCATGCTGGTCAGAACCATTGGTTAAGTTTTTTTATTAAAGGCGCGTTAACCGATAGGTCATAATGCGCCACTCTAGCCTATAGGGGATGTGGGAAAGGAAAATCTCATGCTGGTCAGAACCAGCCACGGTAGGGGAGGGAAAGTGGTGGTTCTCACGTCGCGGTAGTCATAGTCATTTTCGTCGTTCGTTGTGTCATTGTCATCGTCGCTGTGGAAGTCGTCAAGTTAAGGGGATGTGTTTCAATCGACGACTGCCAGGGATCGCCTCTAGTTTATAGAAGTTTAACCTACCTATCTCACTAGTTAATGTATGCGAGATAGGCTTATTCTCTTAAATCGCCTTTAACAATCACCACCATCGCTGTCAGTCGACATGAGAAACTAGGGCTCTGCCTCGGATTTGTGAAATAGTAGTGTCTGTTTTTTTTTAAATGTTGTTTCTGAATTATAAATTATAATGATAAAGATGAAAGTGAATTTTGAATGTTTTATGTTTTTAAGGTGTAAGGGCGCGTCAACCGTTGGGTCATATTGCGCCTCCTGTGATAATGTAGTTTATTAGTTTATAACTATATATTTTCCAAAGGGGAGGAACGTAAGAGGTGACGTGGGGAGACGCGGGGTGGACAGGCTAGTGCTGGTCAGAACCAGCCACAAGCAAGGAGAGGGCATGGGAGTAGGTGGTTGCGGGGCAAGGTGGGGGGGGGGCGGAAGCCTGGCCGGGGTCGGGTCGGGGGGGCCCGTGGCTTGTGACGAAATCAGGCCGGCTCAGGCAAATGACAGAGGGAAGGGAGGGTATAGGGAGGGCAGGGGTTTAATGGTTCCCTCCCCCACGTCGTGGTCGTCTTCGTCTGTGTCATCGTCCTTGTTGTCATTGTCGTCATCGTCGGGGAAGTTGTCAAAAGGAAGGGGAATGTTCCCCGATGACGACCGCTAGAGCTCGCATCTAGATTCTGGGAGAAATACTAGCTGACGTTTGGAACTTTTTCGGTTGGTATAGACCAGTTTTTTTAACATTGTTTTTCCATTAAAACAATGAAACACAACTTCAAATGAGAATAAATAAAAAATAACTCATTTTTAACGATTTACTAACACTAATCACTCACAAAATATAAAATTATATAGGGTAATTACTCTTACTAATCACTCGCATATTTCACTGTTTTCGGGCGCCATTTTAGGCCTACCGTGCTGAGAATGTTCTACTCACTGCAAGTAACATCACAATAACATAATAAAAAAATCCTAAATATAATTATCACGTTTTTGGTGTTATAGTAACAAAAAAAACTTCAAAACCTTTAACGTCGCTATTTTAAACAAAAATACCTTTTCCGTTGAAAGTCCTTTATATTTAAAATAGCGACGTTAAAGGTTTTGTAGGTGGAGTATTTTAGTGAAAATGATTGGTACTATTTCCAATGTTGGCTATTTTCATTTTTAAGATGACAAATGCCCAGTTTACTCCTCATAGGCCTAGGCCTAGGCCGCGTCACTCCTCGCTACTTAAAGCTTTTAAATAACACAGAATGAAATGAAACAAGAACGTGTATTTTTTAATAATATAAATCACTATTTATAAAATATTACTCATTTTAGGATGTTTTTCGTTGGTTTTATTGAAGAAAAACCGTGTTAAAAAACTGGTCATACCAGCCGAAAATGTTACGATGTTTTGTTTTAGTATTAGTAGTATTCATACTGATGTTTGTACATTACTCAATTTAATGCCATCATCATCATTATCATCATCAAAAGCAGTTGAAGACGTTTTTTTTGTTGTGCATTCGTTTTTTCCTTCCTTTCACTTCTCCCTATCAATAACTAGCCTACTTTCTAGGAAAAGGGAGTTATAATCCATAATGCCAATATGTTAGTTTTAAACAGCCGCCAAATTTGCCCAATTATTCGTCCATATTGGAATCTTCAAACTGCCAATGGTGGCTATAGCTGCCGGTTTAGGCGTGCTATTCTCTAGCTCTAACTCTATGGCCAATTCTACCCCGGGCCCAGACGCCCCCGTCTGGGCCTGACTCTGGACGGAGCTCGTCTGACAGTGGGTTGTCCAACTGAGAAAGATTCTTGTGTTTTTGTTTTGTTTAAAGGGGTATTTAACCGCTAAACTCAAAAAATATAATTTCATTCAGGCTAACTAGTAATGAATTTAGCAACTAACAGAAAAATTATTGGGGCCACCATGACCTCCCAAAAAATTGTCAAACATGACATTTTTCGAGCTAGGTCCCATCGGCAAAAATCTCCCATAAGAAATAACATGGGGACGATCTTTATGCCCCGTGACCTTGGGGAATTTTGATCCAAAAAATTTTTGGCCATTATTGACGTACTCGACAACCTTTTCTGTAAATTCTCTTATTTTGTTTTGTAATTTGGGCAAGTTGTTCGGTCAAAATATGCTGATTACCAAAATGGGGTGTGATTTTGGAATGCATATTTTTGCATGTTTGAGGGTATATTTGGGCACCGTTTCAAGACACGTATGTAATAAAGCGGCATTTTAGATTGGTACTACGCTCTAGTATCTATGTTGACCAAAAAAGAAGGTTAAAGCCTATTCAGGAAAGTTTTCCAAAACACCAATTTTCGCCAATTTCTGGATCAAAAAAATTTAAAAAAATTCGTGTTAAATCACAGTTACATGATATAATTTTTTAAACTGTCATTTAAGTGTAGTATTGTGCTATAGATCACTTGGTAAAAAATAATTTTTGGGGTTTTTAGCCCCTTTAATGGCATATTTGAAAAGTTAGGTCACAAGGCGTCACTCTTGCGGCTAGCCTATAGGGAAGGTAAGAGGGGAAGAACGTCCCACGCTCGTCAGAACCAGCCACGGGTAAGGGGAGAAAAGCGGGATTCTTACGTAGCGGCTGTCATCGTCTCTGTCATCGTTCGTGTTGTCATTAACTTCGTCGTAGTCGGGGAGGTCGTCAAGAGAAGCGGATGGTGTCCCACGCCGTTTACCAGAACTTGCCTCTAGTTTCGGGGAGTATTTTTTATTATTATTTAGACTAAGGACGCGTCAACCGTTCGGTCATAATGCACCACTCTAACTTAGGGGGTGGGGGGGGGAGGAAGAGGGGCCCATGCTGGTCAAAACCAGCCACGGGAAAGAAGAGGAAGGGGGGTTTCTTACGTCGCGGTCGTCATTTTCTTTGTCATCGTTCGTTATGTCATTGTCATCGTCGCCGAGGGGTCATCAAAGGGAAGGGAGCAAGGTCCTCGACAACGACGATTGCCAGAGCTCGCCTCTAGATTCGGGGAGTAATATACTACCCTTCTTACTAGCTGATGTTTGCAAGGTGGACTTTTTCTCTTGAACCGCCTTTTACGATTAGCAGAGCCATGCTTTGAGCACAGATTCTACCCCAGACCCTGACAGGTGAGTTATTATAGTGATAGTACGTTAATGAGTTTTGCTTAAAAGAAGATCTGTTGCAATGGCAAACTGGTAGTAAGAGGATTGGCAGCGGTCACAAGTAAGGGGGCAGGGATTTGTGTTAGAGATGGATACACCCTGTTTAGTCAATCCTCTCACCATTGAATCGCAAACAACTGCCCTAGATTTGACAGCTAATACCAAAAAGGTGGAGAGGATAAATAAATTTAAAATCTTTCATCAAAATGCACAATGAAACAATCAGTAGATAATAAGGGCGAACAATTGGGAACACTATGTAAAGTTTAAACCGAAGATATCTAGTGTATAACTAAACATGCGACAAGCACCGCCTGAGGCTTTTACGACGACTTGAGAAACTAGGGCGCTCAAACCGGTAAGGTCTTATTGCGCCGCCTGTGATAATAAGGTAGACGAATAAAATATTTTGTTTGATTCTTTTGTATATTGAATCTTTATTTGTAAAAGGAAATGAAATGAATATTTGATAGTAGTAAAAGAAAACAATTATAACACTTCACCCGTTAAGTCAAAATGCGCTAACCTAGCCTATAGCCAAAAGATATTTGGAGGAGGGGCCTATGCAGGTCAGAACCAGCCACGGGTAGGGAGAGGAAAGGTAGGGTTCTCACGTCTGGGTCGTCGTCGTCTTTGTCACCTTTCGTCGTGTCATTGTCATCGTCGTCTGGGAGGTCGTTAAGGGAAGGTGGCCAGGTCCCCGACGACGATTGCCAGGGCTCGCCTCTGGTTTCTACCTTTCATACAAGCTGATGTTTGCGAAGTGAAATTTTTCTCTTGATTCGCCTTTTACGATTAGCAGAGCTATGCTCTGGGCCAATTCTACCCCGGGCCCAGACGGGGTAAGATTTTTTGGTTTAAGGGCGCGTCAACAGTAAGGTCATAAAAGGAAACACTAGTCTAAGGGATTGGGAAAAAAATGTCTCATGCTGTTAAGAACCAGCCACTGGTAAAGTGAGGAATGGAGAATTCTCATTTTGCGGTCGTCAACGTCCTTATATCATCATTGTTTTTTCATGGTTGTCGTCGTCGTCGTCGGGGAGGTCGTCAAGGGAATAAGCAAGGTCTCCGACGTTGATTGGTCGTTTCGGGAATTTCTTTCCTTGCCTTTTACGATTAGCAGAACTATGCTGTTTGCCATGTCCTAAACCAATATATTCTGTTGGAACCCTGCCCGGGTGCAATCCATACCCCTCTCTAGGTGTCTATTTATGGTTTATTTGGATTTTGGATTTTGGAACCGTTAGGTTATAATCCCCTACTCTAATCCAGGAGATATGGGGATGAGGAGAGGCCCATGCTGGTCAGAAACTAGCCACGGGTAGGGGGAGAAATAGGGGATTTTCACGTCGCGGTCGTCATCGTCTTCATCATCGTTTGTTTTCATGTTCGTTGTTGTCGTCTTCAAGGAAGTCGTCATGAAAAGGGGGCAAGGTCCCTTACGATGATCTTATTTTCAGAGAAGTATACCTATACTCCCCTATACTTACTATAAAGCTAATGTTTTGCGAGAAGGAACTTTCCTCTTTCCACGTCTATTACGATTAGCAGAGCTATGGTATTTGTTATGACTTCCTACACCACTACTTATTATTTCTTTAGTAAAAAGCCTGCCCAGGGTTCAATTCAAGCCCCGCTATAGTGTTTTTTTCAAGCCCTCAAAGTTGATACAAAATTGCATATTTTGGTTAATATTTAAAAATTGTTAATGGCCAAACGGGACAAAAAAGTATTGGTTTCAGTTTTCTGAGTATGCACAAAAAATTAATTTCATTCGTTCGTAAAATGTAGGCGTAATTTGAGAAGAACTAAGACACATTTTCGGCTCGAATCGTAATGTTTCCATGCTAAATTCATTGTGAATTTGAAGTTCGTCCAGTCGCACACAAACAATGAACGGATTCATTACTTTTAATTGCGCGTCAACCGTTAGGTCATAGTGCACCACTCTAGCCTAGGGGATATGGGGAGGAGGAGCCCATGCTGGTCAGAACCAGCCACGGGTAGGTAAAGGTAAGACTGAGGAAATGCTCTGAACAAACTTCAGTCAGGTTTGCCGGTCTCGACGGGTTTTGAAGAACACTAATTACATAGTTGACATGAGAAGCTAAGGCGCTTCTAGCGTGAGGGTCAGATTGCGCTGCCTGGATGTTGTCACTTAAAAGAGATTGTTTTGTTTTATTCCGATATAAATTTCTAAGATTTAAAAAAATAAAATATGAAATATGAAAGAAGCCTACTAGCTAATGAAAAATAAGTGTTATTCAAATGAAATATTATTTCTTTGTTTGTTTGTTTTTTATTAAGGGCGCGTCAACCGCATGGTCATAATGTTTTTTTATTTGGATAGCTGATGTTTGCGAGGTGGACTTTTTCTCTTGAATCGCCTTGTACGATAATCAGAGCCATGCTCTGGGCCAATTTTACCCCTGGCCCTAACGGTGGTGTCATAATGCGCAACTCTAGCCTAAGTAAAATAGAGAGGAGAGTCCCATGCTGGTCAGAACAAGCCATGGGTAGGGGAGGAAAGTGAGTTGGTTTATTTGGATTACGGGCGCGTCAACCGTTATGTCAAAATGCGCCACTCTAGCCTGGGGGATGTGGAGAGGAAAGTCCCATGTAGGTTTCTTCAATCCACATAGATATCAGCTGACCAGTTTTCTTGTTTGCCAGGCCACATTCAATTCAAGCAAACTCTTGAAATACCTTGATATTATTGTAGTTACTTGTACAATGTCGTTGCGATAATATTTTAGCGCTCACCACATTTTCTTACACTTTTATTTTCGATCGTCGTGGAAGAATGGTCGTCAACGTGAATGAAAATCAACAAACTTGCCTACAAAACAAATGAACATCAACATAAAAAAATAAAATCGTCCCAGCCTCCATTGAACAATTGAATTCTGAACCAGGGTCCTCTGGAAGATCCTACCTTGAAGCAAGGTCTTTAGGTTTTTTTACTTTGTTTTTTAGGGAAACCTTAAAGGACCTTGCACTAAAGTTGTGTAAAAATAATCCTGTAACTTTATTTAGAGCCTACCCACTCAGTGACATAACTTATTTTTGGTTACATTGACGTTAACATTTTTTACTTAATACTTGCTTCCTTATACCGTAGTTTTAGAAGAGATTTGTGGGCGCCGCCATCTTGGCTGTGACGTCACGGGCGGCCATGTAAGTGCTGTATAAAAGCAGTTTTCCGGCCAACGCCAATGTTAAAACGTGATCTCTAAAAGACTCATATTTAATTATTCGTGTGAAATGGATGAAGATTTTAACGTCATATTAATACGGTACTAAAGGTTTTATTTAAAGGTTATTATAGGGGGTTTGCATATGCCCTATGTGGCAGTAGCAATATGAGAAATTATATGGCTAGAGCTAGGCCTAGCCTAGGCCTGCTTGTTAAGTGCATGTGAATTTAGCCTAGCCCTAGGCCTAGGTAGTTTTAACAAATGAATAATTGTGAATGCTACCTAGGCCCTACGGATGTAAGGGACTAGGCTAGGCCAAGGCCCCTACCAGGTCTAACCACAAAATCGCTTGACAAGGCCTAGGGCTAGGCACTAGTCTACAAGCAGTTGCTCCAAGTTGTAAGCAAAACAACTTAGGTAGGTACCACAGAAGATTTCTTCGGCACAAAATCTTTCCTTTGCAATTGCGTTATACATTTTCGCTTCATTTCCTCATTTGTGGGAAAAGAATGAAATTTAAAGTGTGGTGGGGCCTAGACAGGGACAATCCTTAGGTAGCTGACTTTGTTCAACACATTAAATCGTTTTTTTTACTACTGCGGCATCCGTATACTGCACACATAATTGTCCTGAAGAACGTGCGTATGCCATTTTGTAATAGCAAGTTATTAATTATTAGATATACTAAGCTTTTAAAAGTCAACTGGTTTGCACGCAAGTCAATGTCAATAACGACAATAACAACACCAGTAGCAGCACTTTAATGGCGGCCGCCTACCGTGACGTCACTGTCATGGCGCCAAATAAAACAACCGACGACGACGACGTGAGAAACTAGGGCGCTTCAACCGGTTAGGTCATATTGCGCCGTCTGTGAATGAAAGTAAATGAGAAGAGTTAATGCAGGTATGTTTGATGATTAGATTGTTTTCTAAGTGTATAAATAACAAAATAAAATGATGATGATGAAAGTAATAGCAAAATAAAAGTTATGTATGTGAATGAAAAGAAAGAAAACAAAGATAAAACAACCGAATATGCAAAAATAAATGCAGGTATAATAATCAAAGATATTATAATTTTTATTTTGGTGGACGACATTGGTGGGCAGTGTCGAGAAGTTTGAATATTGTGTGACTTGTGTCACGCGCTGAAGAGTAAACGAAACATCCGAAGTCCATCTTGAAGCAAACAAGGTGTCCATAGATTCTCAACATGCAAGTCCTGTCTGCATTCCACGATGTATTACAGAGAGCTTTCAATAGATTATCAACATGCATCTTTTGCGCAACTCAACAACGTGGTGATGCCACTTCACACTCTTGATGTCATTATTTATTATCGCTGTGGTGCTGGACATTTAATCTGCATACAATGCAGCATAGTGCGAAGTCTTGGACGGATGTTTTGCGTCGTTCTTGACTAAAATCAGGTGCAATGCCGTAAGACATGTTAACCTATTCACGACGACGTGAGAAACTAGGGCGGTTCAACCGGTTAGTTGAAATTTTGCCGCCTAAGATACTGTTTGTTTGATTGATGTGAATTAAATTTTGTTAATAAAATTACTTTGAATAAGAAATATAGAAAGTTTGTCGCCGTTATCATATGATAGAAGTTCTTCATAATTAGGAGAGATCAAATTGCGTGTGCAAGGCTTTTAATGTGGTACATTCGGCTAGCATTATAATAAATTGTTAAATGGCACATCACATGTGTCACATCCTGGAAGAACCTCCTCCCTGGTGAAGAGATATTGTGAATTGGACGCGTGTGGCCTATTCGAAGTCTGGACAAAACAACCTCCTCTCTACGTGAATGTCAAGAAGCAGGAGGATAAACTTTATTAGTCAGTGTGAGCATCACTTTGGAAAAAAAATTGAAATCAAAGATGCTACAAATAACAAGAATAGAATAAAAGAATATGTTGGTTAAATTGTATTTTTATATGTCGGTGTACTATTTTAGGCCTACCATATTTAAATACCACAACATTACGTTAATCTATTGTTATTTTATCCTTTGTTTTCAAATAATATTTAGTTGTTTTTATTTAGTTTTAATGACTTGGGAATCAGGTATTACTTAGGTCTATGCCCTCTCTGATTCTCTTAAACATGTTATAAGTGTACTTTGTAGCTTCATTTGTTGAAATAAAATAATAAATAATAATAATAATAATTGGTTATTTTGTACCACATCTCAAGGTGAATGTCACAAATACAACAATCGTTGCTTGGATCCACTCTTGACATCTGGAAAGGTAACTAGATTGAAATCAACGTCGCAGAGCGTAGGTGTAGAGGTCCACGACGACGACCGCCAGAGCTCGCCTCTAGTTTCAGGAAATATTATTATTAAAATTCTCTATACTTACTAGCTAAAGTTTGATGAAAATTATGAATAGCAGAGCCATGCTCTTGACATTTTCTACACCATTCGTGGTGCTCTCATACGGACGACTGCGAGAGAAACTACTCAAACTAGGACGCTTTAACAGGTTAAGTTAAGTCATATGGCGCCACGTGTGATGAAAGGTGATAAATTGAATTTGTTGTTTGTTGTTTTTTTTAACTCTGTTTATGAAAGACACGATAATCATTGAAATTAAGTAATAGCACCAAAACAATGATTTTATTTGAATACATACTTTTGAATTGAATTTTGTATTCATTTACTATAAGGGCGCGTCGACCGTAAAGTCAAAATGCTCCAGTCTAACCTTGGAGATATGGAGAGGGAAGTCCCATAGTCACAACTAGTCACAGGTATAGGGGAGGAAATGACGGTGTTTCTCATGTCGTGTTACTAGTAGTTTTAAGGCGCTTTAACGGCAAAGATTATTCGCGCCATCATCGTATTTGTCTTCAGTCTTGTTTTTAAAATTGGTTTCATACACAATTTTTATTTATTTACATATAGCTTACATCTCAGTCCCGTTGCCAGGTTTGCCATCAGTTTTTTTTATCAAAATGACTGACAAATTTCGTATTAAATATATAGGTACCGATCCTGGGTGGTTAGGCATAGCTTTGATCTTCATTATACAAACGTACCCACTAACAGGTTTCGCCGTTCTGCCAAGGAAGACACACCTGATTTAGCATACAAGCTGTATGCAGGACTTGCAATCCACGACGACATAAGAAACTAGGGCGCTTCAACCGATTTGTTCGAATTTCGCCTCCTGAGATATTGTTAGTTAATTAAATGTGTATGGGGGTTTGTCGATCAAATTATTATCTAAGTATAAAAAAAATATTTTACTCTTTACGTTGTCGAGTTGCGCAAAAGATGGATGTTTGAAGTCAATCTATTGAAAGTTCTCTGTAATACATCGTGGGGTGCAGACAGGACTCGCATCAAGTTTCTATGGATCTCTTGTTTCCTATTTTAGTGTTGAGAGTAATAGCAAAGGAAAAGTTATTTATTTGACTACAAAATACATTTTTGTTTGATTCATGTAAATTAAATTGGTAAGTTAAATTTCTTTAAATGAGAAATTAAGAAATTTTGTCGCCGTTATCGTATGATTAAAAAATCTTCATATGATTGGGAGAGATCAAATTGCATGCGCAAGGCATCATATATGGTACTTTCTGCTAGCATATTATGATGTACGGTTAAAGGTACAGCACATGTGTCACATTTGGGAATAGCCTTTTATCTGGTTAAGAGGTATCCGCGAGGTAGATGTGTATGGCCTATTCGAATTCTGGACAATACCAACTCTTCTCTACGTGAGTGTCAAGACGCAGGAGGGTGAACTTCATGAGTCAGTGTGGCCATCTCACTATGCAATTGATATTTTGTACCACATCTCAAGATACCTGTCGCAAATCCAACAATCGTTGGTTGTATCCACTCTTGACATCTGGAACGGGATCTAGATTGAAATCAACGTCGCTGCTGATAGGTGTAGAGGTCCACGACGACGACCGCCAGAGCTCGCCTCTAGTTTCAGGGGATATTATTATTACAATTCTCTATACTAACTATCCAATGTGTGTTGCCTTTCATGAATAGCAGAGCCATGCTCTTGACATTTTCTTCAGTATTCGTGTTGCTTTCATTCTTAGGACTACGAGAGAAACTACTCAAACTAGGACGCTTCATCCGGTTAAGCTAAGTCATATGGCGCCGCGTGTGATGAAAGGTAATAAATTGAATTTGTTGTGTGTTAGTTCTATATTGTTATCTCTGTTTATGAAAGAAACGATAACGATAGAAATTATGTAATAGCACCAAAACAATGATTTTATTTCAAAACATATTTTTTAATTGAATTTTGAATTCGTAAAGTATAAGATCGCGTCACCCGTCAGGTCACGAAAGACGAAAGACCCAAGCTAAAGAGTTCCAGCCACAGTCGGCGTGTTTCTTTTGGCAATTGATCGTGTCATCGTTGTGGGGTTGCGACGACGACGACGACGTGAGAAACAAGGGCGCTTTAACCGGTTAGGTCATATTGCGCCGATGAAAAAAAGAGTTAATGCAGGTATGTTTGATGATTAGATTGTTTTCTAAGTGTATAAATAACAAAATAAATTGATGATGATGAAAGTAATAGCAAAATAAAAGTTATGTATGTGAATGAAAAGAAAGAAAAGAAAGAAATGTGTATGATGTGAATTAAATTTTGTTAAATAGATTACTATGGATGAGAAATTTAGAAAGTTTGTCGCCGTTATCATATGATAGAAGTTCTTCATATGATTCTGAGGATCAAGTTGCGTGCGCAAGGCATAAAATTTGGTTAATTCTGCCAGCATATGAGGTACGGTTTAAAAGTACATCACATGTGACACATATGGGAATAACCTTTTCTCTGGTTAAGAGATATCCGTGAGTTAGACGTGTGTGGCCTATACGAATTCTAGACAATACCACCTCTTCTCTACGTGAGAGTCGAGACGTAGGTGGACGAATTTTGTTAGTCAATGTGGGCATCACACTACGCAATTTGTTATTTTGCAACACATCCCAAGATGCTTGTCGCAAATCCAACAATCTTTGCTTGAATCCACTCTTGACATCTGGAACGGGAACTAGATTGAAATCAACGTCGCGACGCTGGGAAGCTTCCTTAGCAGCCCTATCAGCGTGTTCATTTCACTCTATGCCCACGTGTCCAGATATCCAGTACTTTCGTCGCGGCCGTCATCGTCTTTGTCATCGTCCGTTGTGTCATTGTCATCGTTGTCGTGGTTGAGGTCGTCTAGAGAAAGGGGCAAGGTACCCGACAATGATTGCCAGAGCTCGCCTCTACTTTCGGGGAGTTTAATCCTCCCGTATAAGATGTTTGTGAGATGGACTTTTTCTCTTTTCTTACCTCTTACGATGAGCAGATCCTTGCTAATCCAAGAACTGATGGTCTTGAGTCCAGAACTGCCATGCTGGTCACACTAAGTCACTGGCAGGGCGACGAAAGGAGCTTTCTCACGTAGTGGTCGAAGCTGTCCTTGTCATCGTTTGTGTCGCCATTGTAGTCGACGTCGTCGTCGGCGGGTGGTCGTTTAGGGGAAAGCGGGGTATTTCAAATTCTAAATTTGTTATAATTACTATTTTTTCAGTGCCCAATAACTAGGTACAGGACGTGTTAACACAGAAAGAAATGTTGAGAGATAATTTCCTAGGACTCAACACATAGATTTCGCTTCTTGTCAGAGACGATCAGCGGTATAGCTACAGGGGAGGGCGGTGAGGCGATCTCCCTCTCCAAGATTATTTTAAAATAAAATCTATTTTACTTTCCATAATATTTTATTATTTTACAGTGCAAAAAGTGTAGCAAACAGCATATATTTCAAAAGCATATATAACAGGTCGCCTTAGAAAGTAAGATAATCACGTAGGGCGGAAGGGTAGGGAGGGGTGTTGTAGAGTGAATTGTATCGAGATGTTATTGTGCACGCAACAGCAGGGCACGGCATGATGAGCTACGTACGACAACATTGTGAGAAACTAGGGCGCCTCAACCGGTTAGGTCATAATACGCAGCCTGTGATGTTGTATAAGTTAATGAATTGAATTAGTTGAGTGTTGGTTTTTATAGAGGTAAATTCTATAGCTGAAAATAAGATGATAAGGCTACGATGATGGCGATAACAATACTTAAATAGGTCTAAGTTATTTTAAATCAAAGACATATTGAAAAAGAAAGCAAGCAAGGCACGGTTGTATTCATTAAGGGCACACTCGCCTAGGGAATGTTGGTGCTGGCCAGAGTCAGCCATTAGCAGGGAGGGAAAGGGGGTGTTTTCACGTCGAGGTCGTTATCGTCTTCGTCGTCGTTCGGGATGTCAATTGGTCGTCGTCGTCGTCGTCTCGTCGTCGGAGAGGTCGTCAAGGGAAGGGGGTAAGTCCCCGACGACGATTGCCTGCCAGAGCTTGCCTATAGTTTCGGGAGTAAAATACTCTCTTACATATTCTAGCACTAGCTGATGTTGGGAAGGTGGACTATTTCTCTTGATCACCTTTTACGATAAGCAGAGCCATTCATCACAGAATTTGATTAAAGCTTAATAGTTTAAAAGATTTTTTTATGAATTCAGATTTAAAAGAAGATTAATTTTGTAGAAACTACTTTGGGTTTTGTTTTAGAACGTTTATTGAAATAATAATATGTAGGCATATTTTTGTCTTTTTTAACCACTTACATTTGTGAGCCAAATAGCATCAAATAAACCACGAAGGACCATGTGAGAAACTAGGGCGATTCAACTGGTAGGTCATATTGCGCCGACTGTGATATGGAAACTTAGTAAATTGAGTTTGTTTTTGCTAGGATTGGTGAAGACTGAAGGCTACTATTTGCTCCATTCATACTTGATTTATTTGATTTTGGTTTATTGTTTAATATTTGTCTCAATGCCCGTATAGCGTTGAGCGTTACACGCCACGTGATAGGCGCGGCAGCCAATGACATCGTTCCCATTGTCGCGCCCACCGCGTTGCTTGAAACGCATGATAATAATAAATAATGGGAACAATAAATATTTAATTAATTTGGTTAATAAAGTTAAAGCACGTAATCGTTGGTAACTGTGCAAAGTATACATAGTGTAGTCTGTGCTATGACGGGACAACTCAGGGCTATGCGTTATGGACTTGTTCATATCCTCTTTAGCCTCCTGTGCATAACATTAAGTTTAAGGGCGCGTCAACTGTTAGGTCATAATGCGCCACTAGCCTAAGGGATATAAGGAGGAGGAGCCCTTGCTGGTCAGAACCAGCCACGGGCGGGGGAGGAAAGAGGGGGTGGTTCTTAAGTAGCGGTCGTCATCTCTTTGTCATCGTTCGCAGTGACATTGTCGTCGTCGTCATCGTCAAGGAGGTCATCAAGGAATAGGGGGAGGTTTCCCTGACGACGATTGCCAGACCTCGCCTCTTGTCTTATAGCTGATGTTTGCGAGGTGGACTTTTTCTTTTGAATCGACTTCTACGATTAGCAGAGTTATGTGCTGGGCTAAATTCTACCCCGGGCCCAGACAAGTTGTAAAATCGTTGTATTGGTTTCTTGTTTGGCCCAGACCTTGGACGTTTCACAAGTCTACAATGAATCAACCTTACGGCTTCAGCTACTGGAGAAGTTGTGTGATGTACGGTACCCTACCACACACAGTTATCAACTTCTCTATCTACATCTTAGGCACTGTACATATACTACCCAGATACGACGTCGTTAGAAACTAGGGCGCTTCAACTGGTTAGGTCATATTGCACCTCCTGTTATGTTGTTAGTTATTGAATTGAATTAGTTGCGTGTTGGTTTTTATAGAAATAAATTTTATAGATGAAAATAATATGATTAGGATTCGATGATGGCGATAACAATATTTAAATAAGTTATTTCAGTAAAAAGAAACAAAGTTGTTGTTTTTTTTTTTTTTTGATTAAGTACAAATTAATTCAATTAAATCATAGAAATATTGAAAATAGAAATCAAGCAAGGCAAGGTTGTATGCACCATGGTCGCACTAGCCTAGGGGATGTTGGTAGGACAGGTTCGTGCTGGACAGGACCAGCCATTAGCAGGGAGAGAAGGGAGGTGTTTTCACGACGCAGCCGTCTTAGTCGTCGGGGAGGTCGTCGAGGGTCGGGGAGGGTCACACATAACGTGCTCGATCTTGTTCAGGGAGAGATATTTTATCTAGTTTTATAATGAGCGCGTAAACCGTTAGGTCATAATGCGCCACTCTGGCCTATAGTGGATATTGGGAGGAGGGGCCTATGTTGGTCAGAACCAGCCACGGCAAGGGCGAGGAAAGGGGGTTTCTCACGTCACGATCGTCATTTTTGCCTTTATCATCATCGTGTTTTCATGTCGTCATCGTCGAAGAGGTCGTCAAAGGCAGGAAGAGATGTCCCTCCGACGAAAGCCAGAGCTCGCCTCTAGATTCTTGGAGTATTCTGTATTTTGTTTTTTTGGTTAATTAGGATTAAGGTTTTTTTTTTGGTTTATTTGTAAGGGCGCGTCAACCGTTAGATCATAATGCACCACTCTAACCTGGGGGGAGGGGGAGGAGGAGCCCATACTGGTCAGAACCAGCCACGGGTAAGGGGAGGAAAGGGGGTTCTTCTCACGTCGCGGTCGTCATCGTCTTTTGTCATCGTTCGTTGTGTCATTGTCATCGTCGCCGGGGGGTCGTCAAGGGAAGGGGCAAAGTCCCCGACGACGATTGCCAGAGCTCGCCTCTAGTTTGGGGAGTAAGATACTCCGCTCTTACTAGCTGATGTTTGCGAGGTGGACTTTTTCTCTTGAATCGCCTTTTACGATTAGCAGAGCCATGCTCTGGGCCTATTCTACCCCGGGCCCAGACGGGGGCACGTCAACCGTAAGGTCATAATAAACCACTCTAGTAAAGGATATGTGGAGGAAGGGTCCATGATGTTCAAAACTAAAGCCACTCATAAAGTAAGGAAAGAGGGGTGTTCTCACATCGCGGTCGTCATCGTCTTTGTCATCGTTCGCGGTGACATTGTCCTCTTCGTCGTCGAGGTCGAGGTCGAGGTCGTCAAGGGAAGGGAGCAAGGTCCCCAACGACGATTGCTAGAGCTTGCTTTTAGTTTCGGGGAGTCATATATTCCCTCTTTTGTTTGATAGTCTTTTTCACTTAAATCGCCATGTTTGTGGTTCGTGTTATTGTTAATTACTAGGAAAACGCTTAAGTCCCGTCGCGTTGTTGAGCGAGCACCGGTACGTGCAACACGACCCGAGTACGACATTCCCATAATGATTACATACCAATAAGAATTTAATGTCTTGACCGATTTAGCTAAAAATTTGTAAAACAGGGGAGAATGTTGTACTTATTAACCCTGCAACATTTCATAACGATCGGAACATTTTTTTTACAACCAACGATCGGATTTTGTTAAAGAACAATACAGCTACCCGCATAGGTGGTATGTACAATCATGTGTGCTAAATTTCATGTCAATCAGAGAAACGGTGCGACCTGTACCGTAGCAGTGACAGAAAAAAAGAAAAAAAACAGACATTCGAGCCATAAGAGTCAAGTGGAGACGCTCACTACGCTCGCTCAATAAACGTTCTCTGAATGGCGACAAGAGAAAATGCCAATGCTACAAAGCCAATAGTTTCGACGAGTTAAAATGTGAACCAAGTGAAGAATCCAACCTCTATTTGCTCCATCCTTGCTGTATGATATCTCAATGTACACTGTACTTGTAATAATACCAATAAATAGTCAGTATTTAACACAATATCTGGCTAAATCTACGTTCACAGAACCAAACGCGTCTATCTTGTCCGAGAAAAGATCAAAACAAATGAAAGTGCGACAATGTTTCCTCCACTGCCTTGTTGACGAAGAGTTTCAAGATTCCTACGCCTGTTGACCTGGGCTGGGTTCACGTTTTTTCTTTATTTGGATTAAGGGCGCGGCAACCGCTGGGTCATAATGCGCCACTCTAGCCTAGGGGATATGTGGAGGAGGGTAGGGGCCCCTGCTAGCCCTCAGAACCAGCCACAGGTAAGGGCAGAAAGGGTGAGTTCTCATGTCGTCGTCTAGGAGGTCGTCAAGTGAAGGTGAAACTTTATTATTTAAGATGCCTCCCTGGATATTCCAGAGATAAAACGCATTTAAAAAAATCAGAAATCCAGGAAAAACGACGACGCGAGAAACTAGGGCGCTTCAACCGGTTAGGTCATATTGCGCCGCCTGTGAATGAAAGTAAATGAGAAGAGTTAATGCAGGTATGTTTGATGATAAGATTGTTTTCTAAGTGTATAAATAACAAAATAAATTGATGATGATGAAAGTAATAGCAAAATAAAAGTTATGTATGAGAATGAAAATAAAGAAAAGAAAAAAATGTGTATGATGTGAATTAAATTTTGTTAAATAGATTACTATGGATGAGAAATTTAGAAAGTTTGTCGCCGTTATCATATGATAGAAGTTCTTCATATGATTGGGAGAGATCAAATTGCATGCGCAAGGCATCATATTTGGTACATTCTGCTAGCATATGATGTACGGTTAAAGGTACATCACATGTGTCACATATGGGAATAACCTTTCTCTGGTTAAGAGATATCCGTGTGTTAGGCGTGTGTGGCCTATACGAAGTCTAGACAATACCACCTCTTCTCTACGTGAGAGTCGAGACGTAGGTGGACGAATTTTGTTAGTCAATGTGGGCATCACACTACGCAATTTGTTATTTTGCAACACATCCCAAGATGCTTGTCGCAAATCCAACAATCTTTGCTTGAATCCACTCTTGACATCTGGAACGGGAACTAGATTGAAATCAACGTCGCGACGCTGGGAAGCTTCCTTAGCAGCCCTATCAGCGTGTTCATTTCCCTCTATGCCCACGTGTCCAGGTATCCAAAAAACTCTATTATATAACCCTTTAAAAATTAGTTTTTCTAAAATAGAATTGGATGTCTTGTACCAAATGATGACTTGAATACATGAGTTCTATGGCTTGAAGTGAACTTAAACTATCTGAACACAAAGGTATTCTCCACAACGACAGCGTAGAATGTATTTAAGAGCTTCACGGATGGCAAATAACACTGCAGTGAAAACTGAACACACGTCGCTTAGCCTGAAACGTTCAGTTAAGGTGGAGCAATAAAAGGCACTTCCAACCTTGTTGTCAATTTTGGAGCCATCTGTGAATACCAAAGTAAACCTTTGATGTTCATGGCAAATCTTTCTAAAGTTTATTTTGAATACACCATCGCAAGTAGAGTTTTTATCAAAACGACAAAGGTCGAATATAATAATCGGCTCTGGTGTAGACCAGGGCGGGTTATTGCTAAAAACAAAATTAAAAACTGTTGGCAGATTAAATTCTATAAGATTAAACAAAAGTTTACATCTTAACCCCGTTGGAAGGGTTGCCATCGGTTTGTTATCAAAGTGTCTGACATATTTCACATTGAAAACATCATGGTTTGATGGATGGTTGGGCATTGATTTAATTTTTATTACGTACGTACCCATCAAGAGGTTTCGCCGTTCTGCCAAGGAGGACACACCTGACTCGGCATACAAACTGACTACCGGGCTTGTTCGAAATGCACCAAGAGCAAGACGAAGACCACAATGGTGGACAGTGTCTAGAAGTTTAAGGGTTGTGTTACTTGCTGAAGAGTATACGAAACATCCATAGTCCATAAATAATCGCATAAAAAAACGAAAAAATCGTAAGAGTACGATATTCATGGGAAAAATTTCTTTGATTTTTCTAAAAAACGTGGCAAGTCTAAATTCAGCGATTTCGAAGGTCCTCTCCAATTTTCATTAAGATCGCATAATGCCGTTTGCCTTAGAGCGCGAACAAAGTGACAGAAAAAAAACGAGGTATTTTTTTATTTTTTTTTTGGTGGGGGGAGGGGGGTCAGTGAGATTTGAAGTCTTCGCTTCACTCATCTAATTAATGCTCTTTGAATGACGGCGTGAGAAACTACTCAAACTTATAGGTTGCTTTAACAGGTCAAGTCATATGGCGCCGCCTCTGATGAAAGAAGATGAATTGAATTTGTTGTGCTGGGTACTATTATATTGTTATTTCAGGTTCCCTAAGAACGATTCAAAGATTATTGAAGCTAGATATACATACTTTATGTTGCCTTAAAATGTATTTTTAATACTATTTCGATTTTATGAATTTGGTATTTTTTGGCATTTGTACTCATAATATAATATGGTAAAAGAATTTCAGAAAACTCAAGTGTTATTGTGCAATGTGGGTCAGAGCAATCTCCAATTAATATTGGGAAAATGAAAATGTAATTGCTTGTGAGATACTGCTACCGGGAATGAGTCAGAAATAATGGGAAGCGAGCATAGAAAATTATATTAAATTGAGGTCCCGGTGTATACAATTGAGATTGGTATATCTTGGTATTGAAGAAGAGGGGATTTAATGCTTTCATCTAGCTTATTTCGGTAAATAATACAAATGTGTTGTGTTTCCTTTTGTTACAAGAATTGGTATTTAGCTGTTTGGCACGATACTGTAGCGCAGGCGTATCCTCACAACCCTTCTTGGTTTATTTTAGCAGGGTGCCTGTGTGCTATCGAACGACAACGTAAGAAACTTGGGCGCTCAAACCGGTTAGGTCGTGTTGCGCCGCCTGTGATATTAAAAGTTAATGAAATGAGTTAATGGTGTGTTTGATGATTGAATTGTTTGTTTGTTGTAATTAGATTTATTTAGTTGTCCTCCTTTGTAAATCAGTTTTTATAACTGAATAGGATAGACGTTAAATAATAAATAAATAAATACATAAATAAATTAAAAGTTTATAAAAGAATAGAAAATGATAGACTTGATAGTAACAGCAAAAGTTAAATTAATTATTTGATTGAAAAATAGAAAAGAAATGTGGGTTTTAATTTTGTTAAATAAATAATTTATTTATGGCTGTTTAATGCTTTAGCAAAGTTATCTAACGAAAAGGTTATATAAAGCTTGTTTGCAAGGGATGTGCAGACATCCTAAATTCAATCTAAAAAAATAAAAAAAGTTCTAACCAAGTTCAAGTGAAAAATAAAGTTCGTAGTTCGATTTTTTTTACAAATTTGTTTGCGTGTACTGAATTTGAATAGTCATTAAAAGGTTCTCAATTTCCAGGTACAAATACAAAATATTACATTATTAGGATGGTGGTAGGGCCGGACCATCAGTTACACATTGTCTTGGTGGAGGTGCCGGTCCAGACTTGAGTATTAACCTACTATAACTGTTTGGTATTCCTTTAAGTTCCGTTTCAGTTCGTTTCAGGTTAGGTTCGAAATTTTATAGAAGTTTAAAGGAAGTTGAAGTTGAAGTTTATAAGGTTAAAGGGCGCGTCAACCGTTAGGTCATATTGCGCCTCCTGCGATAATGTTGTTTATTAGTTAATTAATAACTATATATATTTTTCAAAGGAGGGAGGGGGGGGGGACGTGAGGGCCGATGCGGGTTTAGTTTTAAGGACAACCACTCTGATTGTTTGGATTCATGATGTTTAAGGGTGCTTCAACCGTTATGTCATAATGCACCACTCAAGCCTAGGGGATACACGGAGGAAAATTCCATGCTGGTCAGAACCTTCCAGGAGGGTTAAGTGTCCCATACGATTATTTCAGGACTTCGACTCAAGTTTGGGATCAAATACTCCCTTACAAATAAGCTGATGTTTGCGAGTGCGGACTTTTTCTCTTGAATAGCCTTGTACGATTAGCAGAGCCATGCTCTGGGCCAATTCTACCCCGGGTCCAGACGGGGTGTGAGGAAAAGAATAGGCCTACACGTAGAATCTTGTTTTGCACCACTTGTAGTCGGTTGCGGACATTTAAATAAATCTTATTTACAGGGCATATCATCCCAAATGACGACGACGTGAAAAACTAGGGCACTTCAACTGGTTAGGTCATATTGCGCCGCCAGTGATATCGAAAATTAACGAAATGAGTTTAAAGTGTGTTTTATGACTATATTGTTTTCTTAGTTTATAAAAGAAAGCTAAACGTTGGTGATGATAGTAATAGCAAAAGAAAATGTATTTATTTATTTGTCAATATATCGTTAACAGGGCAGAGCCTAACCAGGAACGTATAATAAAAAACAAAAACACATGAATGAACAAACATAGATGCATAACATAGGGCAATAAAGACAAATACACAGGAACATTGTACAAACATCTTCAAAAGAAGAATAGAAACATGTTAGTCTGTTCTACTTTACTATACTTTAAATTCCATATTCCCCACTAAAGCTGATTGAGAGAAAACTTCCAACATGTGATCGTACGACGACGAGAGAAACTAGGGGTTCAACCGGGTAGGACACCACATGTGGTAAGTAAATATGTTTTAATGTGTATTTTAAGTTTATAAAATGAGAGTGAAAAAATGTCAGTTATTACAAAGTTAATTTTTCTTATAAGCCTGCGTGAGAAATAAAATATTATTGATGTGATTTAAATTTGAATTAAGGGCCCGTCAACCGTTAGGTCATAATGCGCTGCTCTAGCCTAGGGGATATGGGGAAGATGGGCGCATGCTGGTCAGTTTTTTTTTTGTATGAAGGACGCGTTAACCGTTAGGTCATAATGCACATCTCTAGCCTAGAAGATATGGGAAGGTGGAGCCCATGCTGGTCAGAACCAGCCATGGATAGTGGAGGAAGGGGAGTTTCTCACCTCGCGGTCGTCATCGTCTTTGTAATCGTTCGTTATGTCATTGTCTCGTCGTCGGGGAGGTCGTCAAGGGAAGGGGGAGGAGTCTTCGACGACGATTTCCAGAGCTCGTCTCTAGTTTCGGGAAGTAATACAGGTTTACTCCCCTATTACAAGCTCTCATATACGTATCATGTGAAACCTTTAAGCAAGGCATGATCCACTTCTTCAGGATGCACGGTGACTAGCTAGCTGTAGAGTTTGAACACTCAGAAACTGTAAGGAACCGTCTTATGACAAGATTCAATATTGGAGAACTACCCAGCATTATCATCACCGACAATAAGGGTGGGCTTATAACTAAACTTACTACGAGGGATCTGCATGAGGGTACATTGAACAACCTCAAGGTCAAAGCCATTCTCGGGGAAAACTATCAAAATGATTTCGGTCTAGCTAGACCAACGACAGAAAATTCGTGCTCATGATGCTTACTATTTCATCAAAGTTCAAAGATTCAAAGATTAATGTATTTCGTTAAGCAAATAAATCCTGTGTCAATTGCGCATGTCTTCTTTATTTATCATAGCTATCATCAACATGGCGCATCATTCAAAGATCGTTTTCTGGCGCAAATATAGGCGGAAATCGAAAAAAGTAAACTGAATTGTGTTAAGGTCGATATTATCTTTAAAATACGATGGTGTAAAATTAAAGTGCAAATTCCCTATAGTGTTTGTTTAGTAGACTTTAACATGGTTGTCATGCCATTCAAGAGCCCACACCCTGTGCTATGATAAGTGTTCGAATGTAGACTACACGGATCTCTTGGATTTGCAAGGCATTGTTGCAAAATAGAACGTTTCATTGTAGTCTATTCACGAATCTCCCAGCAATCAGTCACGGAATAGAAACTCGTCCATCCAAATCATGGAGTTTCTCGTCGGGTCAACTGTGAGAGGTAGTCAAGGCAGAAAGTACCGACCGGAAAATGCTTTGAGGGGCAGAAACGTGTTGTTTTACCTTGGTTCGGTGATGCCGCAAGAGAGCGATACAGGCATCATTCAAGGATTACAACTGCTGTGTGAGGCGGGAGATCGACTGCATGGATGGGTTTCCTCATAGTTTACGTGTCGTCCGAGAGCAGGGAGCAAGACACGCTCGAGCTTTATCCCACCCAAGATGACTGGTATGCGGTGGAACACATGACTATGACGACGTGAGAAACTAGGGCGCTTCACCTGGTTAGGTCATATTGCGCCGCCTGTGATGCTGAAAGTTGATGAGTTGAGTTAATGATAAGTTTGACGATAACATTGTTTTCTTTTGGTGTTTTCCCATTGGCATGCACTCAACGAGTGCAGAGATGTCATTGTTGTCAACCTCTACTTGAATTACATCACAAAACTTAACAAATGAAGAGACGACGACGACGTGAGAAAATAAGGGCGCTTCAACCGGTTAGGTCATATTGCACCGCCTGTGATGTTGAAAGTTGATGAGTTCAGTTAATGATAAGTTTGACGATAACATTGTTTTCTGATGGTGTTGTCCATTGGCATGCACTCAACGAGTGCAGAGATGTCATTGTTGTCAACCTCTACTTGAATTACATCACAAAACTGAACATATGAAGAAGAAACGACGACGACGTGAGAAACTAGGGCGCTTCAACCGGTTAGGTCATATTTCGCCGCCTGTGTTTATGACAATTGACTAGATGAGTTAATGGTGTGTTTGATAATTATTATTATTATAATTATAATAATAAAAATAATAATAAAAATAATAATAATAATTATTATTATTATTATTATTATTATTATTTAATTATTATTATTATTATTATTATTATATTATTATTATTATTATTTATTATTATTATTATTATTATTATTATTATTTATTATTATATTATTAAGAATTAGCCACAATTATAAATAAAAATAAACTTCTTCATATTCTTAAAAGTATAAATTGGATATCTTGCTTCTGCAAACAGCTGTGAAACATTGTATAATTCGTTGTATTTAAATTTCAAAAGGGCGTATGAACGGGCTACGTGTATTAAGAGCAACGTTAAACAAAAGGGGTAATAAATCGTGGATACATCAGAGTTATTGGATATGATATCAAAAAGAGACCGTTTTTTCCATCAATGGAAAAAGTGTAAAAATATAAACCTTGCGAAGGGTTTTAAAAGGGCTGAGTACAACAACATTCGTAATATATTGAATAAGAGATAAAAATAGCAAAACAGAATTACTACCGTAAGCTTTTGGAAAAAATAAAGGAAATATAAAAGATACTTGGCAAACTATAAATACATTATAGGAAAGAAAAATAAAAAAGTCAGTAGATGCAGTTATTAAAAGTATTTAGGCAAAAATGAGAGTCCCATTAATATAGTAAACAAATTTGCAAATGTTTTTGTAGAAGAGGTTGAGCATATCATTCATAATTGTGACGTATTTGTGTTAAAGATGATACAGGAGAAAATAGTTTAATTAACCAGCAGAAGCAATCGGTATACATTCCTCCTATGATGCGCAACAGTGCAAGAAATCATCGTAGCAATGAATCCGGAAAAAAGTGCCGGTTATGATGAATAAGGGTTAAAGACTTGCAAAATATAAAGAATCAGATCAGTCCAGTAATTGCTTTGTTAATAAATTTATAAATTTAAAAGAGGGTGTGGTCCCAGATATGCTAAAGATATCAATTGTAAGGCCTGTCTATAAAAAAGGAAGCCATTATGATTATTCCAATTATCGCCCAATTGCCTTGTTGTCTGTGATAAATAAGATTATGGAAAAATATGTGCCCTGGCTGTATAATGATTACTTTACGAAATTTAATATTATTAACAAAAACCAATTTGGTTTCAGAGGGCAAATGAAACATCTGACCTTTTATTAAATTTTCAAATCTAGTAAATTCTAAATTAAGTGATAATTTGCATGTGGTATGCATGTTTATTGATTTCACGAAAGCGTTTGACACGCTCAACCACAAGAAATTATTATTGGCATTAGAAAATGTCGGTGTGGGGGCCCAAATTTTTGCGAGGGTTTTTCAGAATTATCTAGAAAATAGAAAAATAGTTGTAAAAATAGGTGAAGTGTTCAGCCCCGCTAAAATAATAAAATCAGGGGTGCCGCAAGGGTCAATCCTAGGGCCATTGTTATACTTGGTATATGTTAATGCGATTACGCGATTCTTAAAGAAGTGTTTTGCATATTTTTTTGCCGATGACTCAGGCATTAGTTGCGATTCATAGGAGGATTTCAATTGCTGAAATGTATTTGCAAGAGGATTTTAATAATTTACTGAGATGGACCCCATGATGACGGTTTGATTGTTAATGCTAAAAAAACCAAAAAATGTTCACTTTTCTACCCCTTTAAATCTTGAACACAATGTTGCTGTTAAAGTCATATCACACTCGTACAGTGTTTGCATAATAACGTTAATCAAAACTCACGTGACATAAATTTCACTGTGATCAAGTGATTGAGTCGGTGTACAGTCACGTGTATTTGGAATCGAAGTTGATCAGGCTTTTCTTGGGACAAACATATAAGTAGATTATGCAACAGGATTCGACCGTGCGCAGCACAACTGTACCATTTAAAAATATTCTCCCATATAGTTTACTTCGTATGGTTTTTATCCGCAATGGGTTTAGTCAATCATCTCGTATGCACTGTTGGCCTGGGAAATGCCTCTCTATGTATATTAATCAAATAGAAAGTTTACAGAAATATATATTAAAAATAATTCTACCCAATCATATAACAGATCATTGTTCGTCAAACGAGTTATTCAAAATATCTGATTTGCTTCCCGTAAATGTTATGTATATATATAAGTTAATAACTAAATTTTTTTATAATGATGAACACAAAATTAAAATTGACCCTACCATATATCAAGAGCGCAAGCCGCAAAAGACTACAGAGTTCCTTTGACAGCAAATAAATATGGTGAGCGATCTCTGCAGGTTAGTGTGCCGCAGAGTTTTAATCTCTTGCCGCCGGAATTAAAAGAATTGGATAGGTTGAGCCAAGTCAAGATAAGAGTTAAAGAGTTTCTTTTGTCCAATTTAATGTAGAATTTGTTTACATTATTTTTCGTTTCCTTTTTTTTCAGAGCTTTTTGTATGAGTAACTGTTCATTTTATTTTTGTGTTTTTTTTATTCAAAAAATTTTAATTGTTAATAAGTTCTTTATAATTTATATTGTTAAACATTATGTAGGAATTAGCCATGGAATCTGCATTCCGTATCTAGCATGTAACTATAAGTATGTAATAGTATGTAATAATGATTGTCATAAGAATATAACCCACAGACAAGCTTATCAAAGCTTTGTGGGCAATCGAAAAAAATTGTAATTATTAATTCTGTAAGAAAACTTTATTGCTAATAAAAATAAAAAATAAAAAATAATTATTATTATTATTATTATTATTATTATTATTTTTATTATTATTTATTATTATTATTATTATTATTATTATTATTATTATTATTTTTATTATTATTATTATTATTATTATTATTAATGAAGAGACAAGTGGATATCCAGGGGCGCACTAGGGCGCACTGTGCGACCTGACTGCGGCCAATGGGGAAAAAGCCATTCGTGTATATTTAACAACAAAAAAATGATGATGATGATGATGATAGTAATAGCAAACAAAAGTTATTTATGTGAATGGAAAAAAACAAAGAAAATAAATAAACGTCTATATGATGTGAATAAAATTTTGTTGGATAGATTACTTTGAATGAGATATTTAAAAAAATGTCGCCGTTATTATATTATGATAGAAGTTTTTCATATGTTTGGGTTTGGTTTATTTGGATTAACGACACGTCAACCGTTAGGTCATAATGCAACAATCTAGCCAAAGGGGGTGGGGAGGAAGGGTCCATGCCGGTCAGAACCAGCCACGGTAAGGGGAGGAAGGGGGGGTTTCTCACGTCGCGGTCGTCATCGTCTTTGTCATCGTTCGTTGTGTCATTGTCATCGTCGCCGAGGGGTCGTCAATGGAAGGGGGCAAGATTCCCGACGACGATTGTCAGCGCTCGCCTCTAGATTCGGGGAGTATAAAATACTTCCCTCTTGCTAGCTGATGTTTGCAAGGTGGACTTATCTCTTGAATCGCCTTGTACGATTAGCAGAGCCAAGCTCTGGGCCTTTTCTACCCCGGACCCAGACGTGGGGAGATTAATATGCGTGCGCAAGGCATCAAATTTGGTACATTCTGCTAGCATGTGATGCACGGTTAAAGGTACATCACATGACAGGGGTTTTATAACGATAGAATATTAATAGTTTTTTTTCTTAAAAGAAGATCTGTAGCAATAGCAAACTGGTCTAAGTATTATTTACAAATACCGATATGGTGGAGAGGAGATTTAAATTTGAAATCGTGCATCAGAATGCACAATCAGTTGTAATAATGGAGAACAATTGAAAACACTTTGTTAAATGGAAACCCAAGATATATAGTGTATAACTGCATGAACATGCTGTCAACAGTTCTTTTAAACGACGACGTGAGAAACTACGGCGCTTAAACCAGCAAGGTCACATTGCGCCGTCTGTGATAATCTAAGGTAGATGAATAAAGTTTTTTGCTTGATTGTTTTGTATGTAGAATCTAGATTTATAAAAGAATTTTTGGTATATTTGGATTAAGGACGCGTCAACCGTTAGGTCTTTATGCAACACTCTAGCCTAGGGGATATGGAGAGAAGGAGCCCATGCTGATCAGAACAAGCCACAGGTGAGGGGAGGAAGGGGGGTTCTCACGTCGCGGTCGTCATCGTCTTTGGCATCGTTCGTTGTGTCATTGTCATCGTCGTCGGAAAGATCGTCAAGGGAAGGGGAGGTGTTCCCGACGACGATTGACAGCGTACGCCTCTAGTTTCGGGGAGTAATATAATCTCCTCTTTCTAGCTGATGTTTGCGTGGTGGACTTTTTCTTTAGAATCGCCTTGTACGATTAGCAGAGCCATACGTGTTGGCCTATACCTCTTTCCTCGCCTTTTATGATAAGCAGAGCAATGCTCTTAGGCACTTTCCCCGCAAGTTAGTCGACATGAGGCACTAGGGCGTTTTCAAACCACTTGTGGGTCAGATAGCGCTGCCTCGGATATTGTAAGTTAATTGTGAAAGCTTGTTTTATATTTTTTTTTTAAGATAATAAAGTAAATTGATAGTGATTGCGAAGTTGTTTTTTTAGTTTTATTTAAAAAAAGTGAATGCAATTTTTTGGTTTTATTGGTTCTGGGCGCATCAACCGCTAGGTCGTAATGGCCACTCTAGCCTATTGGGAATACATAGGGTGGAGAAAGTGGGAAATGGGGGGAAATTTTTTGATGACTGGGTCGTCATTGTCTTTGTCCTCGTTTGTTGTTTTTATGGTTTTCATTGACTTTTCTAGTGTTAAATTGACTTGGTCGTCGTCGTCGACGAGGTTGTCAGGGACGGGAGATAGGTCCCCGAGGACTACAACAGAGCTCGCCTCTAGTATCAGGGAGTAGTAATGTGTATGTGTATTGAAATTTGGGGTTATCTTTAAAAAAAATAAATAGACTGTTTTTAACACACTTGAATTAATTTGTAAGGGCAAAGTCAACGGTTAGGTCCAAACGCCCACTTTAGCCCAGAGTATATGGGAAGGAGGGGCCCATGCTGGTCAGGTTTCTCACGTCGTGGTCGACTTGGTCATCGTTCATGTTGTCAAGGGCTTTAATCGGGGGGGTTCCCGACGACGACTGAAGGAGCTCGCCTCTAGTTTCAGTGAGTTCTTCAACCAATTGATTGCTGATGTTTACGAGATTGCCTATACCTATTACCTCGCCTTTGACGATTAGCAGAGCCTCGCTTCCCATAAGGCACCATCACCAGAATATTAAGTCGACATGAGAATATAGTGCTTTCTACACTCTACAATGTAGGTCAGATAGCAATGCCTCGGATATTGTCTAATAAAAAGTTACCTGGAAGGCATTGAAATAAAGGTTGTTATATTAGCCTTTTACAGGCTATAACAAACAAGTTACTACAGAAACTTGACACTAATCACCAACAATGCAACAAAAACAATTCTTCGGGCCACGAGATATTTAACACCCTATTGTAAATTGATATTTTCAATTGAAAATAATAATACTAATTTATTTAATTTTATTCTATCTTAAAAAAAATTAATTTAAAAATGAACTTGAATAAGTAACGAGACCCCAACGCATACAAAAACTTGTGAAATACAGCCAACTGCCAAACATTCACACTCAAAAGTAATGAGATCTTATAAAAGGCCCAAGCATTTGTACCCTTCTACATTATCGCCACGTAGTGTACTCTTTTATCTGTGCTATCGCATTATTAGTTCATAGACATACACTGCTCCTTTACTAAAATCATTGAAAATCTTGGCAAAATAGAATTTTGCAACTGTTAATTTCAACTATTGGTGCATTGGGTTTAAGGGCGCGTCAACCGTTAGGTCTGTTACGCCCCTTTTGTAATAACATAGTTTTATTATAGTAGTTTATAACTATATATATTTATTTCAAAGGGGAAAAAACGTAAGGGCTTCGCGGAAAGACGCGGGGCGGACTGGCCAATACTGTTGAGAACCAGCCCAAGCAAGGGAGGTCATGGGAGAAGGTGGCCAGGGAAGAAGCCGGCAGGAGCCAAAATTATTAAACTGTACGAATATTTACAATTAATGATGTCAAACCCTTCATCGTCTTTTTTTTGGTTCATTTGGATTAAGGACGCGTTTAACCGTAAGGTCACAATGCACCACTCTAGCCTAAGGGGGGGGGGGAGGGCCCTGCTGGTCAGAACCAGCCACGAGAAAGGGGAGGAAAGGGGGGTTTCTCACGTCGCGGTCGTAAACGTTTTTTGTCATCGTTCGTTGTGTCATTGTCATCGTCGCCGGGGGGTCGTCAAGAGAAGGGGGGAAGGTCCCCCACACGATTGCCAGAGCCCCGCCTCTAGGTTTACTAACTGATGTTTGCGAGGTGGAACTTTTTCTCTTGAATTTCCTTTTACGATTTTGCAGAGCCATGCTCTGGGCCAAAGTAAGGTTGAAATATGAAGAAAAATCGAAAACTAATCAAATCGTACACAATAATTTTGTATATGTAATTTTGCAGCCGTAAAAATTCTGTGCGACTTATTTTCAAAGATTAATGTGTAACATAGAACGACGCATAAATAAACAATATAGGGCAATAGCGCAAGGAAAACGACGACTGAGAAACTAGGGCGCTTCAACCGGTTAGGTCTATTGCCCCGCCTGTGAATGAAAGTAAATGAGAAGAGTCAATGCGGTATGTTTGATGATAAGATTGTTTTCTAAGTGTTAAATAACAAAAAAAATTGATGATGAAATAATAGCAAAATAAAAGTTATGTATGAGATAGAAAAGAAAGAAAAGCAAGAAATGTGTACGATGATGTGAATTAAATTTTGTTAAATAATTACTATGGATGAGAAATTTAGAACGTTTTTTCGCCGTTTTTCATATGATAGAAGTTCTTCATATGATTGGGAGAAATCAAATTGTGTGGGGCAAGGCATCATTTTGGTACATTCTGCTAGCATATATGTACGGTTAAAGGTACATCAAATGTGTCACATAAAGGGAATTACAATTACTCTGGTTAAGAGATATCAGTGATTAGGCGTTTGGGCCTATACGAAGTCTAGACAATACCACCTCTTCTCTACGTGAGAGTCGAAACGAAGTTGGACGAATTTTATTGTCCAATGTGGGCATCACACTACGCAATTTGTTATTTTTTCAACACATCTTAAGATGCTTGTTGCAAATCCAACAATCTTTGCTTGAATCCACTCTTGACATCTGGAACGGGAACTAGATTGAAATCAACGTCGCGACGCTGGAAGCTTCCTTAGTACCCGATCAGCGTGTTCATTTCCCTCTATGCCCACGTGTCCAGGTACCAGCAAACTCTATTTTATATCCCTTAGATGTTAGTTTTTCTAAATAGAATTGGATGCTTGTACTAATATGACTAGAATCCATGTGTTCTATAGCTTGAAGTGAACTTAAGCTATCTGAACACAAATGGTATTCTACACAACGACAACGTAGATGTATTTAAGAGCTTCATGGATGGCGAATAACTCTGCAGTGAAAACTGAACACAGGGTCGCTTAGACTGAAACGTTCAGTTAAGGTGGAGCAAAAAGGCACTTCCAACCTTGTTGTCAATTTGGAGCCATCTGTAAATAAAAAAAGTAAACCTTTGATGTTCATGGCAAATCTTACTAAAGTTAATTTTAAATACAGTATCGCAAGTAAGTTTTTATAAAACGACAAAGGTCGAATAGAAAATCGGCTCTGGTGTAACCAGGGCGGGTTATTGCTAAAAACAAAATTAAAAACTGTTAGCAGATTAAAATCTATAAGATTAACAAAAGTTTACATCTTAACCCCGTTGGAAGGGTTGCAATCGGTTTGTTATAAAAGTGTCTGGCATATTTTCACATTAAAAACATCACGATTTGATGGATGGTTAGGCATAGATTTAATTTTCATTACATACGTACCCTCAAGGGGTTTTCTCCTTTTCTGCCAAGGAGGACACACCTGACTCGGCATACAAGCTGACTACCGGGTTTGTTCGAAATGAACCAAGAGCTACACAAAGACCACAATGGTGGACAGTGTCTAGAAGTTTAAGAGTCGGAAGCAGGGCCGAGCTTTTTTCCCAAATTTTGCGGTGACACCTAAACTAATCGTCCGCTATCGTAGCTCTGCCAATACGTTGCGTCTTCTCCCCTTGGGCCCTAGGCTACCCGCATTACCAGCCACGTTTCAACCACGAGATATTATTTGGTTGGCGAGTTGGATGATTTCATGCGACTGACTGCCCATCCGAAGTTTTTAATGACAAAAAAATAATTATAATGTACATCTTGTGAAAAGAGACGTAAATTACACTCTAGAAAATTGACAGAACGTTTATAACTATTAAAAGTGTCCTAATAGTCATGACAAATGTTTACGCTTATCGCAAGTTTTTCGGTGCATCTGTATAAATATCACTCTAGACCGCACGTTTACCGTGGTCATTGTTGGCCGAGTGGGTTTGAGCTCTTGTTTTTGCATGCGAGAGGGCGTCGGTTCGAGCCCCGTCTAGGAAAACTTTTTACTTTTTTTTACTCATTCCATTATTGTTGTTTTCCTTATAATTTGTGACGGGAAAAAATTTTTTTTAACTTTCCAGTGCAAATTACTCTAATGGCGAAGGGTTTCTCGCATCCCCTGCAGCGGCAATCGGGAAATTATGAAAATTGGGCCCCTACCGGCGGTAGAACAAGATGACATTATACTTTTTAGAAAACCTAATTCAAAATACAATACCATAAAACCGTATACGAAAGAATCCGCCTTGTTCTACATGCCGTTTTGAGCGCGCCGCGACGCTTCCGCATGACGTTTCAAACCCCTTTTTATCCTTGTTCTAAATCAAAAACTTTGTACGATTATTTAGAAGACGAATCGATCGTTCCAGTGAATACCCACATTTACCCATTAAAAATAGTTTAGAGTATTTAAATTGGTCTAAAACGCAAAAATGTGACTTATTATCAATTTTACTTTGATATTCAATGCCAATTTACGAGAACGTTTAAAAACTATTTTTGGTTTATCAGTCTTAAAAACATGCTGTCACATGTGTTATAATACTTCAAAGCACAGATAATTATTACGAAGTCGCCGAGATAGTGCATGACATGCGTTTGTTCGGCTGCGCGTCTTATTTACTTCCGCTGTCGCGACGAGCACATTGTGAGAAAATATAACGCCAAACCGCTCATACTTTACCATTCGGCCATTGTAGGTATCAACAAATGTCTTGGTGATTAAGCTGTGTAAGTTTTTATAAATGCTATGTTATATTTCAGGGCAATTGAACATTTCGTTACTGATTTTGTCAATCGACAGCAAATAAATGCAGGAACAAAGCTGCATCGCAGTCTTGCATCACAAATATAATAATTTCTTTAAAACAGAGCGGCTTCATTGATGGAATTTTTAAAACTGAATAGTGTGGCCAATCTGTAAATACAATTTGGAATTTAAAGTCCGTCTGGTTGTATGCTACTGTAGCAGTACACAACGTTTATTGTTGTTTGTTTTCCCTGCTTAGAGATAATTTGCGTGTTTGTTATCCCACACATAACAAAAACTTGTAAAATACAGCCAAACCTTACACACTCAAAAGAAATGAATCTAAAAAAATCACCTCAAATCTGCTTGCTGTATAAGGTGCCTAGTGTATAGCGAAACCGCGGCTTTGGCTGCGGCGCCCAAACGGGCACCTAATATAATCAGATAATTTCTTTTTATAGCACTATGACTGGACCCGTATTATATACCCTAATAGTATTCACCAAATTCGTTCCATATTATTGTTATAACATGATCACATTATTTCATGGATAGAAACTTTCTAATGCATTACTAAAATGCGTAAACTGTGTTTTAAGATCTATGTTTATACGAATTCTAGCTATGGTTGACAAACCAAAAAGGAAGTGTACTAAACTCAAGAAAGTAATCGTTCAGACACTGCCCTATTTTGTGACGGCAAATTGTTTAGACATTGAGTCCGTTATCGACCTGTACCAAAAAGACCTGTTTTTTACTCGTATCTGTTACCGTATGAAGATACATATTGAAAACTTAAAGTGAAATTCCACTATTCTTGCCGTTGGGCTGTTGATCAATTATCTTGTGCTATTGAAAAAACAAAATACACCCAGTAGTAAAACCCCCCGTAAAACCGATTTACTCTACAAGAGCTGGTAAGTGTCGGTGAAACTTTATAAAAAGTGTCTAAGGTCGAAGAGACTGTTAAAAAAACAATAATGACGAAAAACCATTCTTGGACTAAAACCTTTTTTCCGAGAATTTTTTTTTCACCAAGCTGATATACTATTTCTTATTGTGGGGTTTTAAACCTTATAGCAATGACAAAACTAATGAGCAAAACTAACTAATTGAATAAAAATCAGGTAAGGCCAAATAGTATTAATAAAATTACCCTTTAAATTCAATTTTAATTTTTTAAACGTTTTTTTGGAAATCACAAATTTTTTTGGTAGTTTAAACCCCCCAAATAAAAAAAAATTGTAAAAAAAAAAAAACGGCACCCAAGTTTCCCCCTTCAAAATTTTTTCGGCTGTGAAGTGTGGAATAGAAGTTGAGCCAAGCTTTCATTCTTTCTCCTGTTTCGCATAGAAAGAGTAAGATCATTTCGCCTGTTTGACAACGCAAAAGCCAACCATTTCCTCATTAAATACATCCATTTTAAAAAAATATTTCGCTGAATACATTTTTTCATCAAAATAGATTTTGAAATGTGTGGAGGCAGGTAGAAAAAACCCATGTTCGCTCCCAAGTTGGGTCACCCCCAAAAAAGGTGGAAAGGGAAAAATGCGACAATAGACGGGACGACCGTCCCCGGTTCCTCGTCCGCGGATGGTCACTTTGTATCTCAAGGATAGATAAACTTTTTACCCACCCACCCAGCAAGCCGGAAGTTTTTTGTCGATTTTACGCAATATTTTAAACAGAACTGGTTATCGGATCGGCTGATTTTTTTTTTTTGTAGATCCATGAACCACATACAGGTCTACACCGAGTTTCAAGATTGTAATTTTTTCGGGGCGGCGTGTGCAGATAGCTGAAAAACCCCCCCAAATCGGGTGGGAGTAACGGGTCGAGTTAGCCATCGCCTAGCCTGGCTGCGGGCGAACGACCGTCGCCCCAGATTACGTTCCAGTAGAAGCCATACAAGAATGTCATGCACACTTTAACATGCCTACGTGCTACATATAAATTAATTTTTGACGTGAAAATGTGTCAGAAAATTAAAGTAATTGATTCAAATTATTACATATTTAAATTATGTTAAAGTTTTATTGCCAATTTGTCTGTTACATGTGTTCGGTTTGGCCCCCGGACCTCACAGTGAATAGTAGTACCCCTGCGCGACAGCGGAAGTAAATAAGACGCGCGGCCGAACAAACGCATGTCATGCACTATCTCAGCGACTTCGTATAACTATCTGTGCATTGAAGTATTATAACACATGTGACAGCATTTTTTTAAGACTGATAAACCAACAATATGTTTTCAAACACTATAGTGACATATTTTTACTAGAAACGCTAAGTCCCGCCGCGTTGTTGGATGAGCGTAATTGGTGCATTGAGCTGCCATGTGTTTATGCGGATTTTCTGTTCTGTGAAAAAATCATTACTAATTGAAGATTTTTTTTTAAATTATTTAAAAATAATAAAAATAAACTTTAATTTTTAATTTTTTAATTAATCGTAATTTTAAAAAAGAAAAAAAATCGTAAAATTTCGATTTTCATAAGAAATAATTATTTGAATTGTGCTCAAATTTTCCACGAATATATCGATTCATAAAATTAAGGTTCTGTTAAAAAATCATTACAATCGGATAAAGCATGTAGGTGTTATAATTCAAAGAATTGTTTTAAAAAGAAAAACCCCGTAAAATTGCGAATTTCATGAGAAATAATTTTTCGATTGCGCTTAAATTTTCCACGAATATATAAATTCATAAATTAAAGGTCCTGTGAAAAAATCATTACAATCGGACAAAGCGTGTAGGTATTATAAATCGAAGAAATTTTTTCAAAATCGAAAAAAATCGAAAAATTGCGATTTTAATGAGAATTTTTTTTTTAGATTGCGCTCAAAAAACGTGGCAGTTCTAAGTTCAGAGATTCGAAGGTCTCAATAAAATTTCATCGCAATCGGAGTATCGGTTTAGCCGGAATCGTGCTAAAACAGACAAAAATAACAAAAAAAAAAAAAAAAAAGAAAAAAAAAAAAAAACATTCCGGATTTTTTTCTCCAGTGTAGTGAAATGGAATCTTCGCTTCGCTCGCTACGCTCGCTACGCTCATCCAATTATATTTTGTTCCCCGAAAAAGTTCAAAACTTCCTAAATGAATATAAATTTGTATCATAAGACTTATATTATTTCTATTATGGTAAGTTATCATCATTTGTAAGGTTAGCGTCAAAAATGTATAGGCCTAACGATTTTTACGTTTTCACACACGAGCGCGACCCGGCACCTCCACCAAAATCTTAATATATACTCGCAAACCCCTAGAGAAAATGAATTATCTTCTTGGAAGTGGAAGAACTTTTTCATTGTTTTTACTATAAGTATTATCAGGGGAGCATATTTTTATAAAACATTATCTTTCCATGCACGGTATAGTTAAGTTAAGAAAATACCAGGTCACTTTCTCACTAAATTGCAAACCGGTACAAAAACGTAATTTTTATTAGTTTTCTTGGGACACCGGTACAAGTGTTATGAAAACGGTACTGTACCGGTAAAACCGGTGGTCACCTGATTTATTCTTCACTACATAATATCATGCGATAATAAAATAATATCAACATAATTACTTATAGTTAATTTCTCATGATACATCAAGCAAGCGGTGGATGCAGTGCTTTTCAAAACAGATTTTCTAGAAACAAAAGCTACCTTCTTTTGTTTATTTTGTTTACAATCTGTACCTAGTTCCCAAGATACAATGCTTTTATTAAATTTGCTATGGTTACTGTCGTCATGTTACGAAAATTATATGAACATAAAAACAAAGTAAGTTTCACTGGTAAGGGTCACTGGTAGGCTCGACATTTGCGTTTGACGGGGTAGGCCCTACTCACGATGGCGATATCAGACTGTGATGACGTCAAAGCTGCCGTTATCGGCTTTCGTACATGCGATCCTAACGCACAGACGCGGAACTCTGTGCAGCCATCAAATCCCATTTTGGGCCTACTTCTGAGCCGTTTTGTAACTTTTTCTGATGTAATTTAACGATTATGACCCTAATTATGGTTCAAACAATATCAAATTTCACCCCAGTGTTCAGAATAGTAAAATTAATACCCCGCTGTCATGAAAAATGGATATCTAACTTATTTCAATGCAGTAAAGCTCATCATCAAGTTCCAAAGTTATCATTTTTTTCCGAAGCAATAACCCACCAAAGAAAAAATAGACAAATCCGATGTGTTCAAAATTTATTTTTGAGTATGGTTGAATTTTTTCATAATTATTTGATCATAACTGTAGAGCTTGTTATTTTATTTCTAACACTCTGCAGCCGCGCCTGAAACCTGTCTATGCATTAGGCTCTTAAGGGTTGTGTTACTTGCTGAAGAGTATACGAAACATCCCTAGTCCATCTTGGAGCAAACTAGAGATCCGTAAATTCTCAACATGCAAGTCCTATCTGCACCCACGATGTATGCTGAGAACTTTCAATAGGTTTATTTTCAACTTGCATCTTTTGCGTTACTCAATAACGTGGTGTATCCAATTTAGCTTTTTGTCAAACACCATGCCGAGAAGACGAACATGTGGTTTGAATTGAAGTTCTATATTGTTAAACGAGAGTTGTGGGTCATTTTGAATTCCTTGAAGACGACAAAAGTGAATGCACTGAGTCTTTTCGGGAGAGAATCGTGTCCCCCGCTTTCTAGCCCATTCACTTATATTGTTCAATACCAATTTGCACGTGTCTTTGAGCTGTTGATAAATTTACCGATCTGTAGAAGATTCCCAGGTCATCTACAAATAGGCCGACATTAGGCTCTTTGGAATACAATCCAAAACACTGTTTATGCCAACAGCAAATAGTGACACCGACAAGACTGAGCCTTGTGGTACATCTGTATCCAGTGAGAACGAGTTTGACAAATCATTGTTAACACGCACTTTAAAAGTTCTATCTTTTAAATCGTTTTCTAAAAATTTTGGCATGTGCCCTCGAAAACCCCACTCGTGAATCTGTTGAAGAATCAACCGTTAGGTCATAATGCACCACTCTAACCTAGGGGGTGGGGGGGGGGAGGAGGAGACAATGCTGGTCAGAACCAGCCACAGGTAATGGGTGAAAGGGGGGTTTCTCACGTCGTCGTCGTCATAGTCTTTGTCATTGTTTGTTGTGTCATTGTCATCGTTGACGGTGGTCATCAAAAAGGAGTGGGGGGTGTCTCCGACGACGATTGCGCAGAGCTCACACCTATTTTCGGGGAGTAAAATACTACCCTCTTTATTAGCTGAAGTTTGCGAGGTGGACTATTTCTCTTGAATCGCCTTTTACGATTAGAAGAGCCATGCTCTGGGCCAATTCTACCCCGGACCCAGACGTGTGTTCGTCTAGGAATTCGTCAAGGTGAGTGTCCCCGACGAGGAATGACGCTCATTTTAAACAGACTACAACGTGAGAAACTAGGGCGCTTCAACCAGATAGGCCATATGCGCCGCATGGATATTAAAAGTAAATGAAATTAGATGAAGATGTGTTAGTTGGTAATTTGCTCTCTGAGTAATTATA